>SJYO01050200.1:0-20000 GCA_006410555.1 Capra ibex
GCCCTGTCCTTTTATGCAAACCATGTCAACACTACCAAAACTCCAAGAAAAAGAGAAAAGTTGGAATTTAAGAGGTTTTCTTATAAGGACTTTAAATATACTCCTGTTTATTGGGATAGATGTCAAGCTATATCAGGAAAATTAATGTTTGTGGCCAATTACACCATTGTTGATTGGCGACTCCATGGTATGTGGCTATCTAACTGCTCAGATGATATTAATAGTGCTATGTGTGATTATGTTACTCAAGTAACATGGAAGATTACCAACAGTTCAATGGAACACTTCCATGACAAAGGACTCCTTGGCTGGCTTGATAGTGGAATGGCACCTCCTTGCCCTCAAATCGTCCTCAATAAATGAATCGGGTCTAACCAATGGGACACCTGGAAACTTGTGGCAAGTACTGAAAAACTTGGAACTTGGACTGGATATTTCACAGAGACCAGTCATAGCCATAGTAACTATTCCTTCCGTTATAATCATTCATATTTTATACAAGCTTGTGTTCCCCTTCCTTTTGCTACAGCCATAGGAAACTTACAATTTAATAAGACTTTATGGTCTGTGACTTGTACAGATTGCAAATTGTTTACTTGCCTTAACTCCTCTATTTCTCTAAAAAACAAATCCCTTTTGATTCTTCGATCTCAACATAGTCTGTGGTTGCCAGTGGATCCCCAACGACCCTGGGAAGAAGGTCCCATGGAAGGGCCTGCCTCCCAGTTACTCACTANGAAAAGTCCTTCTCAAGCTGGGGGCTCATCTTCTTCTAGACTGCTCTTGGGTCCACTTTCTCACTGGCTGGTGACATGCTTTCAGCTCCTCTTCCATCTCCACTGGGTTCAGCAATTTGGCCATTTTTCTTGACAGCACATGGCTTTATATACATCTGAGCCCCTCTTTTCTTCAGCATCTTCTGGCTCTTTCTTGGACCTCTGCTCCTCATCACTCATAGAGTCATTTCAACTACTATCTGACTTCTCAGAATCCCTTGAATTGCTATGCTCCACAGGCATATCAACATCTGCTGAGATTTCATGTATGCCTAAGCAAAAGAACAGATAAACCTGAAAAAGAAAAAAAACCAGCATGTGGTGTAGTCACAGAATAAAGAGCAGGACCAAAACTCCACAAACATTTTCCATGCTCACTGCTGGAATAAAAAGGAATATACATGGCATCACACTGGCCTGGTGGGGTTAGCAGTAGACTTAAGTTGCAGATGACTACAGGGAACAAATGGAACTTGCCAGGAGAGCGTCATTTACTGACATTCAAAGATGACATGGAACCAGACTACATAAACTTCTGATTTATCCAGAGCTCAATCTTGCCCGCATATATAACACACCAGGACACAGAGAATGGGAGGCATGGAAGCAAAAGCTACACAGGAGCTGTTAAAACTCATTTAACATTTAACTGAACATTTTCAGTTCAGTTCATTTCAGTTGCTCAGTAGTGTCCAACTCCTTGAGATCCCATGACTGCAGCACATCCAACTGTTTTTCTATTTGTAATTGAGTCCAGAGGAAAGTCACCCATTTCCATGCCTCAAGCAAAAGGAAAAATGATAAAACAGCAGGAGTTTCCTGCATATACCAGCAAAAAAGGGAAAATCTCTTTCCTAACAAGAATTTCATTGAACCCATTTATGTTTTCTGCTCCTGGTAGTGGGTCTCATCCATCTGTAGGTAAATAATCTGATACCCTACAATTGTGAAAAGAGGAAATTCCCATCAACTCTGTATTGTCTTCATTCTAGAGCAATGGTTACCCTGAGTGGGATCACAGAAGAGAAAACCATAAAAGGGTAAGAACCACCAACAGCCCAGCAGGATCAGGAGTGAACGATATCCACCTCCTCCAGGACTCAAACGGAAAGAATCTAAAAACCAAATCGGGTTTAATTTCTGGGTCTCAGGGCTGGTGCAATTAGTAACTAAAGGTTGGCCAACAGAATGACAAGCATGGCCACACATGCTTGGATACTGGAGCCCAAAATAGGTGAATTCAGATCCTGCTTGTCTGCTTCTATTAGTTGTGTGACCCTGAATGAGTGAACTACCTATCTGAGCCTCTGTCCCTTCCCCTGGATAATGGGTGTGGTAATAGTATCAACCTTCCAGGACAATCTACACACAGTGCAAGGGGCATAGGAAGTCCTCCGTAAATCCTTAATAATAATAACAAACCGAGGACCTACACCAGCTGCCTGCAAGGACCCAAGACACACACCTCACTGTGCTTTGCAACTCTCTATATCTTGTCGAGATTTGGCTGGAATCTGCTGTGAATCTGCCCCTTGGGAGAGAGGAGAAGAAAAGGAGCAGACTGCTGCTGGACAGACTCACTCGCCTCCATCAGGTCCATCTCAGCCTTGCTTTGATCTTGAAGACACCACCACACTCTTGTGAGATCAGGCACTGGAGGGAAATAGCGAATAACACTCATCACTTGGCTTCTTCTAGAAAACACGTTCTTGCGTTCAGGAGGAAAAAACTTTAAATACCTCCATTGTTTAATCCCAACAATATTATCTACTTGACTGCCTGGGCTGCCTTGGACATAAGAGGCTGAGAGAACATTTGGCCGGTTTCTACTGAACTATCGCCTACTTTCAATATGGAAAATGCACTACTCCAGCCAGATGGTTGGTTTCCATGAAGCTCAGCATCATTGTGGATCCTCCAAAGTCAAAGATTACACTATTTTCAACCTCAACAACAGCTAAAAAAATGATACTGAGTCGGGCCACTTTGCTTTGAATTTCAGGCCCAGATCAGCATGGGTTTGTAACCTAGAGCAGTGCTGAGCCTCACAAAGAATATGCTGATAAAAGATGGGGAGCTCAGCTCATTTACCCAGAGACTTTGTTCTTCGTCAACCTGGTCTGAAGCTCAATATAGAAAGAAAGGGAAAATAGGAATTTCCCTGGTGGTACAGACGTTAAGACTCCATACTCCCAAAGCAGGGGACCCCGGTTTGATCTCTAGTCAGGGTACTAGATTCCACAGGCCGTGGCTAAGAGTTCGCATGCCACCATTGATGGTCAAACATCCCACGTCTCACAAATAAGACCCCGCCTAACCAAATAAATATTTAAAGAAAGGGTAAACAGAAGACAGGCACACACTCCAGCTGGTGTGCTGTACCTCCCTTTGGCTCCTGATATCTGTCTGAGGAATGAGGACCAATTAGTCTTGGACAGGAAGCTGTGTCTTCTTGCTCAGAAAAGATGTCAACTCCTCCTCAAACCGGCCACGGGCAAAGGCCTCTACTTAATGACTCAGGTCCAAAAGCCCTTCCTGCCCCTACCACCACCCCAACCCCCCATATCTGCTGTAGATCCTTGTTTGACCAAGCTGGCCCAGAATCCCAAGGATCCATGAGCATGCATTTCTTGAATTCCTTCTGCACGTCCTCTGCTGCTGCCTCTGCTGCTGCTAAGTCACTTCAGTTGTGTCCGACTCTGTGCAACCCCATAGATGGCAGCCCACCAGGCTCCGCCATCCCTGGGATTCTCCAGGCAAGAACACTGGAGTGGGTTGCCATTTCCTTCCTCCAATGCATGAAAGTAAAAAGTGAAAGTGAAGTAACTCAGTCGTGTCCGACTCATAGCAACCCCATGGACTGCAGCCTAACAGGCTACTCCATCCATGGGACTTGCCAGACAAGAGTACTGAACTGGGCNCAACCCCATAGATGGCAGCCCACCAGGCTCCGCCGTCCCTGGGATTCTCCAGGCAGGAACACTGGAGTGGGTTGCCATTTCCTTCCTCCAGTGCATGAAAGTAAAAAGTGAAAGTGAAGTCGCTCAGTCGTGTCTGACTCGTAGTGACCCCATGGACTGCAGGCTACCAGGCTACTCCATCCATGGGACTTGCCAGACAAGAGTACTGAACTGGGCTGCCATCACCTCTCAGTTCAGTTCAGTTGCTCAGCCATGTCCAACTCTTTGCGACACCATGAATTGCAGCACACCAGGCCTCCCTGTCCATCACCAACTCCCGGACCTCACTCAGATTCACGTCCATCTAGTGACCCCCAAAACATAAAAAGGGGACAAAATGGTGAAAGCAGCAAAGGCCCAGAAAACAGTGAGAGACTCTGCAGGCAGGAAGCTTGGGCTTTCGTCCTGACATCCCCTCCAATAGACCCGAATGCACTTGGGGTCTGATAAGGTGTGCCAAGTTCCTCTGACTGATCCCTGAAAGCAGGTCAGGAAGGATGTGGGATCCCTCAAGGATCCATCAAGGACAAAGATGAGCCATCTCTGAGCTAGGTCCACTGGCTATGAGCTCACTACCTGTTTCTTCCATCTCTTTGCTACCCCCACCCAGAATGTCACCTCCAACCACCAACCTGGTACAAAGACCAAGATACAGACTGACTGTTGGACTGCAGGGCTCCTCCAAAGCCTTCATTCTCCCCCTTAACATGACCCTTGCACTCTGCCCAGCACCCAAGAAGGGGGGATGCTCCTAATACCACACACCAGAGATTTACCCTTTTAAGGGGCCACAGGTAGTCACCCCAAAGTCCCACCCAATCCACTCATAGAAGACTGGAGCCACAAATCGCTCCAGCTTCATTCATCACCATAACAAGGGAAGATTAGGAAGGGCCCTGCCCCAAGGACACACTTGGGGTTGGCCACCAGGGAGATTCCAAAAGTGAGCTTTCAGAGCACACTGGGACAGCATCCTTGTCAGTAAAGAAATGGCTCTAAGAACCCTGAACCAAGGGTGCACGTGTGCATGCATGTGTTTGTCTGGTGTGTGTGCACATGCTGATCTGGGGCCTTTCAGAGAGCCTCTCAGGGCTAGGACTGAAGATGCTTGCAAGGAGAATGGCTGCATGCACAACTCCTTCTGAGGGCAAAGAATATTCATTCAATTTTACTAGAGAGGCATTTTCCAAAGTGAACAGACAGCATGAAAGAGGGGGAAAAGAGTAAAAGAAGAAGAAGGAGGAGGAGGACTGAAGCACATGGAAGAGAGGAAGGTCCAACTAAACAGCCACATGATTAGGACTTCAACAGCTGAACTGACAATATGACAGTAAAAGGGGGAAGACAGGAGGCCAATCTCATCATTTCTGCTCTCAGAAATGAGGAACCACTGCATTCCAAAGGGAAAACACAGGCAGGCTTTTCATGCAAAATGTTGGAAAGGAAGTGTCTCACAAAAATACTTCCCATGAAGCAGAGTAGCAGCAGATAGTGAGAGAAGGACATCCTGCTCTCTACAACATTCCTATGTGGTTAACAGATTCCACACAGCTGTCACGGAAAAACACAACTGGCCATATCAGGTAGGGGTCAATCAATTTTTTTCATAAAGAGCCACAGAATAAATGAACTTTTGCAGGAGTATAGCCTCTACTCCAAATGTGCCATAATATAATGCATGAAATGAACATGGCTGCGTTCCAATAAAGTTTTTTTACGAAAACAAGTTGGGGGCCAGATTCGGTCCACAGGCTGGAAACTGCGCCAGCCCCTGACTGCTAACCTTGGCTTAACATTGAAATCACTCCCTGTCCAGTCCAGAGGTTCAGAAGAATAACCCTGATTGCTTGACCCCACCCCAAAAGACTAAATTCACTGGCATGAGGGAAGGCCTAAGCATTGGCCGTATAAATGTTCCTCAAGTGTTTACAATTGGTGGGTAAGGCTGTAAGCCCCTGTATTGGACCAATGTTGTCTGTGAGAAAAGACAATGCCTCATGATTTGCGTTAACCCTTGTGCACCTTGTATGAAACCTTCGGGTTCGTACAAACAGATCTACACATCACCACATTAATCAAGTATGAGCATGTGTGTGTACCTGTGCGTGTCTACACTGCATTTTTAGTTTGTTTTTGCTCTTGTTTTGGCCTGTGTGCTCAGTCTTGTCTGATTCTTTGAAACTGCAAGGACTGCAGCCCACCAGGCTCCTCTGTCCATGAGATTTCCCAGGCTGGAACATTGGGATGGATTGCCATTTCCTTCTCCAGGGGATCTTCTTGACCCAGCAATCAGACCCACGTCTCCTGAATTTGCAGGCAGATTCTTTACCATGAAGCCACCTGGGAAGCCTAAAGGGCACATTGCCACCCTGTGTGTGTCCACACTAAGTGCCATCTCTTAATTTTAGCCTAAAAACTGAATATTAATAATCAAGGGAAATAAATAACAAAGCACTTCTTTTCACAATATATGGGGTCAATGAGCTATTGTAATGTTTATGCTAATGAGAAACCACCAAAAGCCAGGGAGGCAACTTCTCTAGGGTCCCTGGGAGTGGACCTTTAGGAGTTAAGTGTCTCAAACTTTCAATTGTGTATGGACTCAACTGTCCTCCACACAGAGAAAAATGTGAGCTTATCAGGACTTATCAGAAAATTAGGTTATCAAGACTCCTTCTATCTCTGCCCTTCTATATCTGGAATATCTGCAGAATCCAACCTGGCTGTCAACATTTGAACTTCTCAGCTGATAGGAAGACAGCTTAGGCTATAAATGCAAATCAGGGATTAAAAGAGAAAGAAAGGAAAAAACACATTAGAGAAATGACGCATGAATCTTACATTGCTGAAGGGAACATAAATTGGAACCATGCCTGAAAGGGCAATCTGGGAATATCTCTCCAAATAGCAGCAGCACAGAGCCTGTGACCCTCAGCTCCACTTGTAGGAGCATATCCTGTGGATTCACTCTCACCTGGGCAGAAGGGTCCCCATTGAAGCTGTTTCCAACAGAAAAATGGGAAACTACTCAATAACTAAAGTGTCAGGATGTATAAGTTACTGTTCACCTTGAAAGGGAATAAAATACAGCCACTAAAATAATAGCATGATAGCTCTGTGTGTGGTGATATGGAAAGTCCATCCGTTTAAGAAAAATAGTAAAGGACATTAGCGCTGGCGTGGGGGAGGAAAGGAAATGCAGAAATGTTCTTGAGCTTCTCATGTGGACATTTGGGCCTAGCTGCTGCCACTGCTAAGTCACTTCAGTCGTGTTAGACTCTGTGCTACCTCATAGACGGCAGTCTACCTGGTGCCTGGGATTCTTCAGGTGAGAACACTGGAGTGGGTTGCCATTTCGTTCTCCAATGCATGATGAAGTGAAAAGTGAAAGTGAAGTCGCTCAGTCATGTCTGACTGTGAGCGACTGATGGACTGGAGCCTACCAGGCTCCTCCATCCATGGGATTTCCCAGCAAGAGCACTGGAGTGGGGTGCCATTGCCTTCTCTGTGGGTGGGGGTAAAGGGCCCAGAGCAGTTCTGGCACTGAAAAATGTTTGACAGCAATCCTGACCTCCACCCACTAGACGGCAGTAGCACTTACATCCCAGCTGGGACAATGAAAAGGGGTCCAGGGGATTCTCTGGTGGCCGGTGGGTAAGACTCCATCTTGCAACTCTGGAAGCACAGGTTCGATCCTGGGAACTAAGGTTCCACATGAGACACACAGTGCAGCCCTCCCCTGGACTCTCTGCTTCAAAAGTCTCTGCGTCCTTGTTCAGTCATGTCCGACTCTTGGAGACCCTATGGACTAGCACACCAGGCTCCTCTCTCCATGGGGTTCTCCAGGCAAGAATACTGGAATGGGTTGCAGGTCCCTCCTCCAGGGGATATCTCAAAAGTGTCTAAACATTGCTAAATGGGGACCAGATCACACAGACTGAGGTTGAAAAGAACTCCCCAAAGAGGCTAAATAGAGCTAACAGGGACAGAGGATGGACAGGTTTAAAAAAAAAAAAAAAAAGACCCAACACTGGTCACTCTTTTTTTTTTCCCCCCACAGGCTGGGGTGTGGGCGGGGGTGATAAAGAGGAACAAGTGATCAGAGGTTACAGGTATAGACTGGCTTTTCATTAATTGTCTTTCTGTACTTTGGCTTGGAGAAGGGGATGGCAATCCACTCCAGTCTTCTTGCCTTAAGAATTCCATGGACAGAAGAGCCTTGTGGACTACAGACCTTAGGATCGAATTTTGCCTGCTTGTCTCTTGTGCATTCATTACATATAAAAACATGCTTTTTGTTCAATTATGTGATTCTGCAAAAATCAGAACACACTAACGAACAGCCAATTCATCCCTGTGGTGTCCCTGTAGAAGAGAACCTATAAGGCTCCAGCCATAAGAGGAACAGTGGTTAAGACCATGCTTTCACTACAGGTGGCACAGGTTCCATCTCTGGTCAGGGAACTAAGATTCTGCATGCCATGAGCCATGCCACACCTGCAAAAAAGTTTTACAACAAAAATATAAACACTTCTTTTTAAGTTAAAAAATAAAAAGAAAGAAACCACACTTCTGAGAACTCAGAGTGCACTAGAGGGAAACAATAGGTCCTTGCATGTTCAAATAAGGAGTTCCCACCAGGCAATCTGAATTGGAGCCCCTCAAGCCACTGTCCCATCACTTCTAGGCTGTAAGACCAGGTGACTGTGATAAACAAGGGCACCCGAGGGAACCAATAGGTCCTTGCATGTTCAAATAAGGAGTTCCCACCAGGCAATCTGAATTGGAGCCCCTCAAGCCACTGTCCCATCACTTCTAGGCTGTAAGACCAGGTGACTGTGATAAACAAGGGCTCAGCCTCTGTGGGGAGAGAGACTCGCTCCAGCTCCACCACCTCTGCTTCTGCAGTCCCATCACTGGGGCCTCCTCTCCAGTCCTCAGTTCCTCCATCTGAAAATGGCATCCCAGGACAAGATGAGCCCAGAGGGCAATGACCGCCAGAGTCTGTGGCTTCAGGCTGGTTCACTCTATCCATCCCAGTGGCTTCCCGTCCATCCCTGAAACCTGGTATATTCAAAGGGCTCCAGATAACACACCCCCAAGTGTTTCTTCTCTGCTTGTCTCCTGTTCCTTTCTCAGCCTCCTCTGCTCATATTTTCTAGTGCCTACATGCACAACTCGGCTTCCTGATGGCAAAGAACCCTCCTGCTAAACCAAGAGATACAGGTTCAATTCCTGGGTCAGGAAGATCCCTGGGAGATGGAAATGGTGACCCACTCCAGTATTCTTGCCTAGAAAATCCCATGGACAGAGGAGGCTGGGGTCTACAGTCCATGGGGTTGCAAAGAGTCACACATTACTGAGCAACTAAACAACAACAACATGGACAAGTGGCTCAGTCCTCTCATTTTCCCTTTATGCTCTGGGCCAGGGTCTCTGAACGTTAGCACTACTGCCATCACGGCTGCATAATTCTCCGTCATGGGGACTATTCCGTGCACTGGGGAAATTTAGCAGCATCCCTCGTCAGCAATCACTGCCAGCAGCATCCTTCATTTCCCACTTCCCCTAAGTTATGAGACCTACTGCTTTGAATCCAATCCCATGAATAAATCTATATTCTCAGAATTACATGTTCTTCCCTGACCTGGCCTGATTCAAGCCTCCAACTGCTCTCATGTCCTCTCTACCTAGGAATCTAGCAGGCATCTCAAACTTGTAAAATTGAAAGCTGAACCCGTGGCCTTGTTTCTTGTGCCAAAACCAAATCCTTCAACCCAGGCACGATGCAGCTAATCTCTGTTGCAGGGCCTGCTCCAGATGCCAGTTGCAACAGCTTCTTCACCAAGCAGCAACAATGACTGCAGCAATCATAAAGTGGCTGGACCAAAACAGAAATGAAGCTCCACTAGGGATGTGTCTGGAGATCAAAGTAAAGATCTGACACTGTAAAGAATGGCACCGTATGGGAACCTGGAATCGGATGTACATGAATCAAGGTAAGTTGGATGCGGTCAACAGGAGAGAGCAAGAGTAAACCTCAACATCCTAGGTTTCAAGGAACTAAAATTGATTGGGATGAGCAATGTGCAGGTAAACGACCCAGATAAGTATGATGGTGTGATCCTTCACCCAGAGCCAGCCATTCTGAAGTGCGAAATCAAGGGAGGTGATGGAATTCCAGCAGAGCTACTTAAAACCCTAAAAGACAGTGGTATCATGGTGGTGCTGCACTCAAGACATCAGCAAAACTGGAAAACCTAACTATGGCCACAGGCCTGGAAAAGATCAATTCTTTCCCCATTTCCCAAGAAGGGTAGGACTAAAGAATGTTGGAACCACCACACTTTTTTGCTTGTCTCCCATGCTAATAAAGTTATCCTCAAAATCCTTCATGCTATGCTTCAGCTTTATATGAACTGAGAAATTCCACATGTTCAAGGTAGGTTTAGCAACATCAGAGGACCAGAGCTCAAGCTGTCACCATTTGCTGGATCACAGAAATAGAAAATTAATTCCAGAGAAACCTCTACCTCCTTTACACTGCCCACTCAATAAAGTCTTTGGTTGTGTGAGTATAACAAATTGTGGAAAACACTTCAAGAGGTGGGAATCCAGGGCCATCTTTACCTGGATCCTCAGAGATCTGTAGGCAGGTCAAGAAGCCACAGTTAGAACAGCCTAGGGAACAACTGACTGGTTCAGGATTGAGAAAAGATGACAAGACTGTTGACTGTCATCTTGCTAATTTAACTTAAGTGCATAGCACATCATGAGAAATGCCAGGCTGGATGAGTTACAGCTGGAATCATGATTGCTGGGAGAAATGTCAACCCCCTAAGATATGCATATGAATACCACTCTAATGATAGAAAACGAAGAGGGACTAAAGTACCTCTTGATGAGGGTAAAAGAGGACAGTGCAAAAGCAGGCATTAAACTCATTATGAAAAAAAAAATCACAATATCCGATTCCATCACTTCACGGCAAACAGAAGGGGGGAAAGGGAAAGCTGTGCCAGATTTCCTCTTCCTGGGCTCTCAAAGTGCTGCAGATGGTGACTGCAGCCATGATATTAGAAAACAAATGCTCACTGGCAGGAAAGCTATGAGAAACCTAAACAGTGTGTAAAAGAGCAAAGCTATCACTTTGCTGACAAAGGTCCATACAGTTGAGGCTATGGGCTTTCTACATATGGTTGTGAGAGATGGATCATAAAGGAGGCAGAACACCGAAGCACTGATGCTTTCTGAACTGTGGGGCTGGAGAAGACCCTTGAGAGTTCCTGGGACAGCAAGGAGAACAAACCAGTCAATCTTGAAGGAAATCAACCCTGAATAGCCACTGGAAGGACTGCTGCTGAAGCTGAAGCTCTAATACTTTGGCCACCTGATGTGAAGAGCCAACTCACTGGAAAAGACCCTGATGCTGGGAAAGACAGAAGGCAGAATGAGAAGCCAGGGACAAGGATGAGAAGGTTGGGTGCCATCACCGAGGCAGTGGATATGAACCTGGCAGACTCCAGGAGACGGTGGAGGACAGGGAGACCTGGAGCGCTGCCATCCAAAGCTTCACAAAGTGTCAGACATGACTTGGCCACTGGACAACTAGAAGGGAGTGACCTAATTTCATTCTTTTACCGTTAGCTGTCAAGATTTTCCAGCATCATTTGTAAAAGAGCTTATCTTTTCTCCACTGCACATTGCTGCCTCCTTTGTCATAGATGAGGGGACCATTTGGGCATGAATTTATCTCTGGGTTTTCTATTGTGTTCCATTGGTCCATATTCCTGTTTCTGTTTCAGTTCCATGCTGCACTGATTACTATAGCTCTGTAGTAGACTGAAGTCAGGGAGTCTGAATCCTCCATCGCTTCTTTTTCTCTCAAGACCGCATGCTTCTTTAAGGTCTTCTCTATTTCCATACAAGTTGTAAAAACATTTTTTTCTGTCATCTGTGAAAAATGCCATTGGTACTTTCATAGGACAGGCACTAATCTGTAAACTGCATTTTGTAGTATAGCCATTATCACAATATTTGATTCTTCCAGTACGTGAGAGTGGTATCTCTCTCCATCTCTTTGTGTCACCTTTGTTTCATCCATGCCTTATTCTTTTCTGTGCACCAGTCTCTTCCCAGCCTAGGTAGGTTTATTCCCAGGAATTTTACCCTTCTTGTTCCCATGGTGAATGGGACTGCTTCCTTAGCTTCTGTTTTTGATTTTTTGTTTTTATTGTAGAGGAAAGCAAGAGTTTTCTCTTTGTTAATTTCATATCCAGCAACCTCCCTAAAGTCCTTGATTAGTTCTAGTCATTTCCCAGTAGCATCTTCGGATTCTCTGGGCATAGTATTGCGTCATGTGCAAATAGTGACAGTGTCACCTCTTCTTTTCCACTTTGTTTGAAAATTGTTTTCTTCTCCTCTGATTGCTGTCACTCGGAGT
Organism: Capra ibex; assembly: GCA_006410555.1. Lineage (NCBI taxonomy): Eukaryota > Metazoa > Chordata > Mammalia > Artiodactyla > Bovidae > Capra > Capra ibex. Next base: position 12,180 of record SJYO01050200.1, read on the forward strand.
CCCAAGACTATACTGAATAACAATGGTGAGAGTGGGCATCTTTGGCTTATTCACAACCTTAGGAGACATGCTCTCAGTTTCTTACCATTGGGAATCATGTTTACAGTGGATTTCTCCATATGTGGCAGCCTTCATTAGGAAGATTGAAGAAGATTCTCTCTGATCCCACTGCCTGTCCAGGTTTTCCCATACACCCATCATAAATGGGTGTTGAATTCTGTCAAAAGTGTGTTCTGCATCTGTATTCTAAATAGTTTCAGGACCTCTCCTTGGAAAACTTATTTATCTTCCAGTGTTCTTTCATCCTTTCACCCCCTGATGCAGAGCTGACTCTTTTGAAATTGCCCTGATGCTGGGAAAGATTGAAGGTAAAAGGAGAAGTGGTCAGCAGAGGATGAGGTGGTTAGATAACATCATCAAACTTATAAACATGAATCTGAACAAATTCTGGGAGACAGGGAAGTGAAGTCTTGCAGGCTAGAGCCCATGGGATTCCAAAGATTTGGGTATGATTTACTGACTGAACAACAACACAAATTTTCTCATTCTTGACTACTTCCTTTTCTAACCCACTTCACCCTATCCATATCTCAGTTATGTTTAATTTTATTCCTTATCATGCATAAATATTCAGCCACATACCACTGTCTTTATTGCCACCCACCTGGCCCCAAATATGTGGGTTTCTCAACTGCAGATGACTCAGTGGTCTCCTATATATTCTCTAGTACCCACGTATGTTTCTGGCATACTGTCTACCTTGCTACAATCACCAGCTAAGCCATGTGACAGAAACCAATATCTTGAGAACTGCCGATGAGGACTCTGAATTCTACCTTACTCTCAATCTTCACACTGTTCTTTTCATTCTATTCTGCAATCACAGTGACCTTTCAGTCTGTGCTCTGTTCTTGGTCTCACTGTCTCCTTATGCCATTCGTTTGGCTTCTCTTGCTTTTTCGTTTTTGTTAATGCCTATTGGATCACTGCAGATGGTGATTGCAGCCATGAAATTAAAGACACTTACTCCTTGGAAGCAAAGTTATGACCAACCTTGATAGCATATTGAAAACCAGAGAATTTACATTGCCAACAAAGGTCCATCTAGTCAAGGCTATGGTTTTTCCAGTGGTCATGTAAGGATGTGAGAGTTGGACTGTGAAGAAAGCTGAGTGCTGAAGAATTGATGCTTTTGAAATTTGGTGTTGGAAAAGATACTTGAGAGTCCCATGGACTGCAAGAAGATCCAACCAGTCCATTCTGACAGAGATCAGTCCTGGGTGTTNGGAGGAGGAGGACTGAAGAACATGGAAAAGAGGAAGGTCCAACTAAACAGCCGCATGATTAGGACTTCAACAGCTGAATTGACAATATGACAGTAAAAGGGGGAAAACAGGAGGCCCATCTCATCATTTCTGCTCTCAGAAATGAGGAACTGCTGCATTCCAAAGGGAAAACACAGGCAGCCTTTTCATGCAAAATGTTGGAAAGGAAGTGTCTCACAAAAATACTTCCCATGAAGCAGAGTAGCAGCAGATAGTGGTGTTGCCCGTGTTAGAGGAGGACATCCTGCTCTCTACAACATTGCTATGTAATGTTAACAGATTCCACACAGCTGTCACTGAAAAACACAACTGGCCATATCAGGTAGGGCTCAATCAATTTTTTCCATAAAGAGCCACAAAATAAATGAACTTTTGCAGGAGTATAGCTTCTACTCCAAATGTGCCATAATATAATGCATGAAATGAATGTGGCTGCGTTCCAATAAAGTTTTTTTATGAAAACAAGTTGGGGGCCAGATTCGGTCCACAGGCTGGAAACTGCACCAGCCCCTGACTGCTAACCTTGGCTTAACATTGAAATCGCTCCCTGTCCAGTCCAGAGGTTCAGAAGAATAATCCTGATTGCTTAACCCCACCCCAAGAGACTAAATTCCCTGGCATGAGGGAAGGCCTAAGCATTGGCCATATAAACGTTCCTCAGGTGTTTACAATTGGCGGGTAAGGCTGTAAGCCCCTGTATTGGACCAATGTTGTCTCTGAGAAAAGACAATGCCTCATGATTTGCGTTAACCCTTGTGCACCTTGTATGAAACCTTCGGGTTCGTACAAACAGATTTACACACCACCACATTAATCAAGTATGAGCATGTGTGTGTACCTGTGCGTGTCTACACTGCATTTTTTAGTTTGTTTTTGCTCTTGTTTTGGCCTGTGTGCTCAGTCTTGTCTGATTCTTTGAAACTGCAAGGACTGCAGCCCACCAGGCTCCTCTGTCCATGAGATTTCCCAGGCTGGAACATTGGGATGGATTGCCATTTCCTTCTCCAGGGGATCTTCTTGACCCAGCAATCAGACCCACGTCTCCTGAATTTGCAGGCGGATTCTTTACCATGAAGCCACCTGGGAAGCCTAAAGGGCATGTTGCCACCCCGTGTGTGTCTACAATAAGTGCAGTCTCTTAATTTTAGCCTAAAAACTGAATATTTATAATCAAGGGGAATGAAAAAGAAAGCACTTCTTTTCACAATATATGGGGTCAATGAGCTATTGTAATGTTTATCCTAATGAGAAACCACCAAAAGCCTGGGAGGCAACTTCTCTAAGGTCCCTGAGAGTGGACCTTTAGGAATTAAGTGTCTCAAACTTTCAACTGTGTATGGACTCAACTGACCTCCACAGAGGGAAAAATGTGAGCTTATCAGGACTTATCAGAAAATTAGGTTATCAAGACTCCTTCTATGTCTGCCCTTCTATATCTGGAATATCTGCAGAATCCAACCTGGCTGTCACCATTTGAACTTCTCAGCTGATAGGAAGACAGCTTAGGCTATAAATGCAAACCAGGGACTAAAAGAGAAAGAAAGAAAAAAACACACCAACATTAGAGAAATGAGGCATGAATCTTACATTGCTGAAGGGAACATAAATTGGAACCATGAAAGGGCAATCTGGGAATATCTCTCCAAATAGCAGCAGCACAGAGCCTGTGACCCTCAGCTCCACTTCTAGGAACATATCCTGTGGATTCACTTTCACCTGGGCAGAAGGGTCCCCATCGAAGCTGTTTCCAACAGAAAAATGGGAAACTGCTCAATAACTAATGTGTCAGGATGTATAAGTTACTGTTCATCTTTAAAGGGAATAAAATACAGCCACTAAAATAATAGCATGATAGCTCTGTGTGTGGTGATATGGAAAGTCCATCCGTTTAAGGAAAATAGTAAAGGACATTATCGCTGGCGTGGGGGAGAAAAGGAGGAAAGGAAATGCAGAAATGTTCTTGAGCTTCTCATGTGGACATTTGGGCCTAGCTGCTGCCGCTGCTAAGTCACTTCAGTCGTGTTAGACTCTGTGCTACCTCATAGACGGCAGCCTACCTGGTGCCTGGGATTCTTCAGGTGAGAACACTGGAGTGGGTTGCCATTTCGTTCTCCAATGCATGATGAAGTGAAAAGTGAAAGTGAAGTCGCTCAGTCATGTCTGACTGTGAGCGACTGATGGACTGGAGCCTACCAGGCTCCTCCATCCATGGGATTTCCCAGCAAGAGCACTGGAGTGGGGTGCCATTGCCTTCTCTGTGGGTGGGGGTAAAGGGCCCAGAGCAGTTCTGGCACTGAAAAATGTTTGACAGCAATCCTGACCTCCACCCACTAGACGGCAGTAGCACTTACATCCCAGCTGGGACAATGAAAAGGGGTCCAGGGGATTCTCTGGTGGCCGGTGGGTAAGACTCCATCTTGCAACTCTGGAAGCACAGGTTCGATCCTAGGAACTAAGGTTCCACATGAGATACACACTGCAGCCCTCCCCTGGACTCTCTGCTTCAAATGTCTCTGCGTCCTTGTTCAGTCATGTCTGACTCTTGGCGATCCTATGGACTGTAGCACACCAGGCTCCTCTCTCCATGGGGTTCTCCAGGCAAGGACACTAGAATGGGTTGCCAGTCCCTCCTCCAGGGGATATCTCAAAAGTGTCTAAACATTGCTAAATGGGGACCAGATCACAGACTGAGGTCGAAAAGAACTCCCCAAGGAGGCTAAATAGAGCTAACAGGGACAGAGGAAGGACAGGTAAAAAAAAAATAATAATAATAAAGACCCAGCACTGGTCACTCTCCCCCCACCTCCCCCACAGGCTGGGGTGTGGGTGGGGGTGATAAAGAGGAACAAGTGATCAGAGGTTACAGGTATAGATTGGCTTTTCATTAATTGTCTTTCTGTACTTTGGCTTGGAGAAGGGAATGGCAATCCACTCCAGTCTTCTTGCCTTAAGAATTCCATGGACAGAAGAGCCTTGTGGGCTACAGACCTTAGGATCGAATTTTGCCTGCTTGTCTCTTGTGCATTCATTACATATAAAAACATGCTTTTTGTTCAATTATGTGATTCTGCAAAAATCAGAACACACTAATGAACAGCCAGTTCATCCCTATGGTGTCCCAGTAGAAGAGAACTTAAGGCTCCAGCCGTAAGAGGAACAGTGGTTAAGACCATGCTTTCACTACAGGTGGCACAGGTTCCATCTCTGGTCAGGGAACTAAGATTCTGCATGCCATGAGTCATGCCACACCTCCAAAAAAGTTTTACCACAAAAATATAAGCACTTCTTTTTAAGTTAAAAAAAAAAAAAAAAAGAAACCACACTTCTGAGAACTCAGTGCACCTGAGGGGCCCAATGGGTCCTTGCATGTTCAAATAAGGAGTTCCCACCAGGCAACCAGAGTTGGAGCCCCTCAAACCACTGTCCCATCACTTCTAGGCTGCAAGACCAGGTGACTGTGATAAACAAGGGCTCGGCCTCTGTGGGGAGAGAGACTCGCTCCAGCTCCACCACCTCTGCTTCTGCAGTCCCATCACTGGGGGCTCCTCTCCAGTCCTCAGTTCCTCCATCTGAAAATGGCATCCCAGGACAAGATGAGCCCAGAGGGCAATGACCACCAGAGTCTGTGTCTTCAGGCTGGTTCACTTTATCCATTCCAGTGGCTTCTCGTTCATCCCTAAAACCTGGTATATTCAAAGGGCTCCAGATAACACACCCCCTAGTGTTTCTTCTCTGCTTGTCTCCTGTTCCTTTCTCAGCCTCCTAGTGCCTAAATGCACAACTCGGCTTCCTGATGGCAAAGAACCTTCCTGCTAAAGCAGGAGATACAGGTTCAATTCCTGGGTCAGGAAGGTCCCTAGGAGATGGAAATGGTGACCCACTCCAGTATTCTTGCCTAGAAAATCCCATGGACAGAGGAAGCTGGGGGCTACAGTCCATGGGGTTGCAAAGAGTCACACATTACTGAGCAACTAAACAACAACATGGACAAGTGGCTCAGTCCTCTCACTTTCCCTTTATGCTCTGGGCCAGGGTCTCTGAACGTTAGCACTACTGCCATCACAACTGCATAATTCTCTATCATGGGGACTGTTCTGTGCACTGCGGAAATTTAGCAGCATCCCTGGTCAGCAATCACTGCCAGCAGCATCCTTCATTCCCCACTTCCCCTATGTTATGAGACCTACTGCTTTGAATCCAATCCCATGAATAAATCTATATTCTCAGAATTACATGTTCTGCCCTGACCTGGCCTGATTCAAGCCTCCAACTGCCCTCATGTCCTCTCCACCTAGGAATCTAGCAGGCATCTCAAACTTGTAAAATTGAAAACTGAGCCCGTGGCCCTGTTTCTTGTGCCAAAACCAAATCTGTCTACCCAGGCACGACGCAGCAAATCTCTGTTGCAGGGCCTGCTCCAGATGCCAGTAGCAACAGCTTCTTCACCAAGCAGCAACAATGACTGCAGCAATCATAAAGTGGCTGGACCAAAACAGAAATGAAGCTCCGCTGGGGATGTGTCTGGAGATCAAAGTAAAGATCTGACACTGTAAAGAATGGCACCGTATAGGAACCTGGAATCGGATGTACATGAATCAAGGTAAGTTGGATGGGGTCAACAGGAGAGAACAAGAGTAAACCTCAACATCTTAGGTTTCAAGTAATTAAAATTGATTGGGATGAGCAACGTGCAGGTAAATGACCCAGATAAGTATGATGGTGTGATCCTTCACCCAGAGCCAGCCATTTCGAAGTGTGAAATCAAGGGAGGTGATGGAATTCCAGCAGAGCTACTTAAAATCCTAAAAGACAGTGGTATCATGGTGGTGCTGCACTCAAGACATCAGCAAATCTGGAAAACCTAACAATGGCCATAGGCCTGGAAAAGATCAATTCTTTCCCCATTTCCCAAGAAGGGTAGGACTAAAGAATGTTGGAACCACCACACAATTGTGCTTGTCTCCCATGCTAATAAAGTTATCCTCAAAATCCTTCATGCTAGGCTTCAGCTTTACATGAACTGAGAAATTCCACGTGTTCAAGGTAGGTTTAGCAACATCAGAGGACCAGAGCTCAAGCTGTCACCATTTGCTGGATCACAGAAATAGCAAATTAATTCCAGAGAAACCTCTACCTCCTTTTCACTGCCCACTCGATAAAGTCTTTGGTTGTGTGGACTATAACAAATTGTGGAAAACACTTCAAGAGTTGGGAATCCAGGACCATCTTTACCTGGATCCTCAGAGATCTGTAGGTGGGTCAAGAAGCCACAGTTAAAACAGCCTAGGGAACAACGGACTGGTTCAGGATTGAGAAAAGATGACAAGACTGTTGACTGTCACCTTGTTAATTAACTTAAGTGCATAGCACATCATGAGAAATGCCAGGCTGGATGAATTACAGCTGGAATCATGATTGCTGGGAGAAATGTCAACCCCCTAAAATATGCATATGAATACCACTCTAATGATAGAAAACGAAGAGGGACTAAAGTACCTCTTGATGAGGGTAAAAGAGGACAGTGCAAAAGCAGGCATTAAACTCATTATTTTAAAAAAAAATCACAATATCCGATTCCATCACTTCATGGCAAACAGAAGGGGGGAAAGGGAAAGCTGTGCCAGATTTCCTCTTCCTGGGCTCTCAAAGTGCTGCAGATGGTGACTGCAGCCATGATATTAGAAAACAAATGCTCACTGGCAGGAAAGCTATGAGAAACCTAAACAGTGTGTAAAAGAGCAAAGCTATCACTTTGCTGACAAAGGTCCATACAGTTGAGGCTATGGGCTTTCTACATATGGTTGTGAGAGATGGATCATAAAGGAGGCAGAACACTGAAGAACTGATGCTTTCTGAACTGTGGGGCTGGAGAAGACCCTTGAGAGTTCCTGGGACAGCAAGGAGAACAAACCAGTCAATCTTGAAGGAAATCAACCCTGAATAGCCACTGGAAGGACTGTTGCTGAAGCTGAAGCTCTAATACTTTGGCCACCTGATGTGAAGAGCCAACTCACTGGAAAAGACCCTGATGCTGGGAAAGATGGAAGGCAGAATGAGAAGCCAGAGACAAGGATGAGAAGGTTGGATGGCATCACCGAGGCAGTGGATATGAACCTGGCAGACTCCAGGAGACGGTGGAGGACAGGGAGACCTGGCGTGCTGCCATCCAAAGCTTCACGAAGTGTCAGACACGACTTGGCCACTGGACAACTAGAAGGGAGTGACCTAATTTCATTCTTTTACCTTTAGCTGTCAAGATTTTCCAGCATCACTTGTAAAAGAGCTTATCTTTTCTCCACTGCACATTGCTGCCTCCTTTGTCATAGATGAGGGGACCATTTGGGCATGAATTTATCTCTGGGTTTTCTATTGTGTTCCATTGGTCCATATTCCTGTTTCTGTTTCAGTTCCATGCTGCACTGATTACTATAGCTCTGTAGTAGACTGAAGTCAGGGAGTCTGAATCCTCCATCGCTTCTTTTTCTCTCAAGACCGT
>SJYO01050238.1:0-10000 GCA_006410555.1 Capra ibex
CCATTTCACAGACTTAGAAAACAGGTCGAAAGTTGACGTAACAAACAAAGAAAGACGACTCAAGACTTGACAAGGAACATAAGATTTATGTCAAAAAACTACTTTTACATAAAACGTTTATAAAGGACGGTAAAACACCAAATAGCAAAAGGAAGAGAATAATCACAGAAAGTGTCTCGTTTGTAAAAATTAAAACTACTTTAGATTCAATAAATACAACATACCTAACACAAAAACCACAGTACAGTTTTTAGAAAAACAGAATGGGATCCAGTACTTCTATAAGAGAATACACAAAGGATTTTCTAAATTATAGTGTACAATATCAACCTACATATCAAGTAAAACTCTGACATGTGTTACAAAACATGTTTACATTATAAATCCAGTTAAAAGTTAATAAAAGGTTCTTATACGTTAGTAGGGTTGGAGTAAACGAGTATTCTGATACAACAATGGAGATAACTTGACAGAAACGTAAACAGTTTTTTATTCAAAAGGGTACACCTAGATGAAGATATGTAAATGAGTCCCTACATTTGAATAATTACTATAAGAAAGTAACGTAAATATTGTAATGTCTCGAACATCTTACCAAGAGAAAAAATAATTAATATAAATATAATTATTAAACAGAAAAAAAGAAAAAAAGGAACTACTAATATGGATCCTTATATAACTAAAATAATTAGTAAAATTGTTTTAATTTAAACATAAAGTACCAATAACGATATCAAAATAAATATAAAGTGGTTAACTTGTAAAATAATAACGTAGAAAGTAAAATACAACACAAATGAAACGAAAAGAAAGTAAAAAACGGTTCAGAAGTATTGTCACAAAGTTGTAGAAAGAAATCATTATATTCATGAATTTTTCTATTTAAAGGAAGGTACATAATAAACTCGAGGTAGAGTATGTATAAATATATTACACGAGAGTGTTATAAATGAAAGTTTTATAAAAGATGATCGGTAACATTAACAAAGAAATTGGATCTCAATAAAATTTCAATCACGTATATTAGGTTTATAAGACCTCAAAGATCTCTGTAGAGAAACGTGAACTAAAAGACATAGTAAAGGTAGAACCAGTTTCTTATTTAAGACATATTAAAGTCAAAATAATTTATATAATTCTAACAATACGTGTGTGACTACGCACACACAAACATACACACACAAAGTAGATGTGTCGTCCCACACCGACCTCGGAGCCGACGTCCAAACTCATGTCCGACGTCCACGGACCCCTCGTGACACGACGCGTCGTGTCTTCATTCACGGGCTCAGACACCAGACACTTCTCCTTTACACGTCACTCGACGCCGCAAGACGTCCCCGACACCACCGGAAATTAGAAGGTAGGACGAAACAGGGACTTCCTTACATTTTGTCGACATACTCCACCGGGGGTCTCAAGACTTCTATGGTTAAGTGTGAGACACCCCTTCACCTTTTTAATGTGACTTCGCACATCGACCGAGGGAGGACCTCTGAGTCCCGACCCCCTGAGACGAGGTGTAGGTGGGGAGCGTGTGGACAACTCCTTTCTCTTTGTCAGTGACCACTGCCAGTGACATTGAGGATGATTTGGGACTTTCACGGGAGGGGTAGACGTATCTACTACTCTTCCTATTTTTCAGACGTCCTGAACAGTCGAGGAGAGGTAGGGGGTTGTTATCTCGTCGTGGAGGAGTAAGGAAGTCCAGGGGACACCCCGTCGGGGTTGAGTGTCGTTTGGACCCGTTTGTTTTCGGGGTCGTGTCGCGGACGATCGGAGAAGTACTACGAAGGAGAAGGACCCTGTAAAAGTGACATTCTGTGAATTGTTTTGGGGCTCCCTCACTCACAGGATTCAGCAAGGACGAGGGCGTCGGTTAGTCGAGTGGGTCGTTTAAGACGAGTCCACTGTGACTGTCCTGCGGGGTGGGAGGTGGCGTTGGTTGAATCTTGCACGACCGGTCCCCCTCTCATCCCTTATCTTTCTAGTAATAAAATACTGAATTCCCTATGAAAGACTCTTGTAAATCCTCTTCCGTCTGAGACTAAACCTTGACCCCCCTTAAAATCCCTTTTCTTTCGTTCTTAATTGACATATCGGGGTAGAAGGAGAGTGTACCGTACCTACGCCATCTAAGAAGGTATTACTTTACGAAAAAGGGTCTTCGCGACTCCTACCTCGAAAACGAAGAGAATACGAGAGAGAACACCAAGACTTCCCACGAGTACTTAGTCGTGTCATAGTCTTCAAAGAGGATAACCGACCTTATGAAACGACATAATTTGCCATAAAATTTTAAATAAAACATTAACNAAAATAATAAATGAAGAAAGTCAAAATACAACCCAAATTAAACGAAAAGATAGTAGAAAGTGACTTTTGGATCTACTATTAAAAAGTTGGAAAAAAGAAATCAATTTATTCGTAAATTTTTCTATTTAAAGGAAAATACATATTAAAATCGACGTAGAGTATGTATAAATATATTACACGAGAGTGTTATAAATGAAAGTTTTAAACAAGATTTCAGTATCATTAACAAAGAAATTGGATACCAATAGAAATTCAATCACGTATATAAGGTTTATAAACTCTCAAAGATTTCTGTAGAGAAAAATGATCTATAAGACGTAGTAAAGGTAAAACCAACTTCTTATTTAAGATATATTAAAGTCAAAATAATTTATATAATCCTAAAAATACTGGTTTGTCTAACACACACACACACACACACGCACACATAAAGTAGATGTGTCGTCCCACACCGACGTCGAGTCGACGTCCACGGACCCCTCGCGGGCCGTGAACGACGTGTCTACATCCATCGACTCAGAGGTCCGACCCTTCAACACTACATGTTACTCTCGACAAACCGTGAGAATAACTCCCTTTGACACTTTGAAGGTAGAAGATAAAGTAAGTATCAGCTTGATACCAATAGTTCTTACGTCCCGGAAATGGGCTTGTAACGGTCATGGTGTCCTTCATCAGTTTACACGAGAAGAGTATTGATGTCAAGTCTTACCTTTAGAGAGGAAAGACCTGACAGTTTCTAACTCCCGAGACAAAGTAGACGAGAACCAGTGAAAAAAGGAAGACAACAGGTGAGTGGGGATGAATCTCTCTATTTTTCAGCAATCAAGGTGTCTGTGGATGAAGGAAGAATCTCTAAGATAAACGTACTCGAACAAACATTAGGTCAAAAGAGCCAGGTGAATCAACTACTCTATAGGATCCAAAAGAGGAGGTGTTCAGTGTCGGATCAACTTCGGCGTCTTAGTTTTTACTACGAGGGTCACAGAACAGGTAACAAAGACCACAGCCACGAGTCACCGTCGAGTTCAAGGAGAAGACGAGAAGAGTCGGTCGATCTCGAGATTCAAGTATAGACGAAATTAAGCAGGTATCCGGGGTGGGAGAGTGTGTGACCCATCATAGAAGTGACCTCACTAAAGTAAATTAAGGAAAGTGAAAAATTGTAAAAACTCAAGTCGTACACATGAATCAGTGAGTCAGTCAGGTTGACAAACTCTGGGGTACCTGACCTCGGGCGGTCCGAGGAGACGGGTACTCTAAGGGGTCACAAGGGGTTCTTATGACCTCACCCAATGGTAGAGGAGGAGGTCTCCTAGAACGGTTGGGTCCCTAGTTTGGATACAGAAGACATAGAGGAAGTAACCAAACGTTTAAGAAATGGTGACCCTTCGACACCAATTTATAACTAAAGTTAAGATAGAATAGTTGATGAGACGATCAAGGGTCTATCTTCAAAGATCACATCTTCCTCTATGGACTACTCTTCCTTTCTATTTCTGGTTTCAGGTATTAGACATCCCGGTCTTTCACAGACACCAATTTTGACAGGACTATTTCCACTCATTGTAATTCGTGACGTTTACGGGACACCAATGGAGTGCCAAACTGACACCGACCTCCTCCCTGACTCGGGTGCCTCCCAAACACATCTCCGACGTCCACGGACCCCTCGCGACGCGACGCGTCGTGTCTTCACGCACGGACTCAGACACCAGACGCTTCTCCTTTACACGTCACTCGACGCCGCAAGACATCCCTGACAGCACCGCAAATTAGAAGGTAGGACGAAACAGGGACTTCCTTACATTTTGTCGACATACTCCACCGGGGGTCTCAAGACTTCTATGGTCAAGTGTGAGACACCCTNTCACGGGCTCAGACACCAGACACTTCTCCTTTATACGTCACTCGACGCCGCAAGACGTCCCCGACACCACCGGAAATTAGAAGGTAGGACGAAACAGGGACTTCCTTACATTTTGTCGACATACTCCACCGGGGGTCTCAAGACTTCTATGGTTAAGTGTGAGACACCCCTTCGCCTTTTTAATGTGACTTCGCACATCGACCGAGGGAGGACCTCTGAGTCCCGACCCCCTGAGACGAGGTGTAGGTGGGGAGCGTGTGGACAACTCCTTTCTCTTTGTCAGTGACCACTGCCAGTGACATTGAGGATGATTTGGGACTTTCACGGGAGGGGTAGACGTATCTACTACTCTTCCTATTTTTCAGACGTCCTGAACAGTCGAGGAGAGGTAGGGGGTTGTTATCTCGTCGCGGAGGAGTAAGGAAGTCCAGGGGACACCCCGTCGGGGTTGAGTGTCGTTTGGACCCGTTTGTTTTCGGGGTCGTGTCGCGGACGATCGGAGAAGTACTACGAAGGAGAAGAACCCTGTAAAAGTGACATTCTGTGAATTGTTTTGGGGCTCCCTCACTCACAGGATTCAGCAAGGACGAGGACGTCGGTTAGTCGAGTGGGTCGTTTAAGACGAGTCCACTGTGACTGTCCTGCGGGGTGGGAGGTGGCGTTGGTTGAATCTTGCACGACCGGTCCCCCTCTCATCCCTTATCTTTCTAGTAATAAAATACTGAATTCCCTATGAAAGACTCTTGTAAATCCTCTTCCGTCTGAGACTAAACCTTGACCCCCCTTAAAATCCCTTTTCTTTCGTTCTTAATTGACATATCGGGGTAGAAGGAGAGTGTACCGTACTTACGCCATCTAAGAAGGTATTACTTTACGAAAAAGGGTCTTCGCGACTCCTACCTCGAAAACGAAGAGAATACCAGAGAGAACACCAAGACTTCCCACGAGTACTTAGTCGTGTCATAGTCTTCAAAGAGGATAACCGACCTTATGAAACGACATAATTTGCCATAAAATTTTAAATAAAACATTAACCTCCTATTAACGAAACGTTACAACACAACCGAAGACGGTATGTTACTACACTTAGTCGGTCTTCATATGTATGCAGGGGAGGGAAACTTTGAAGGGGGGTGGGGAGATCCAACAGTGTCTCGTCACAAAACTCGAGGGACGTAACATGTCGTTGAAGGGTGATCGATAGAGAAAACGTATACCATTATATACAAGGTTACGACAAGAGTCAAGTAGGGTGGGAGAGGAAGGGGATGACACCGGTTTCAGACAAGAGACACAGACGTGGAGATAAAGACAGGACGCTTATCCCAGGTAGTCGTCTACTTGCCTATCTCTTCAACGTCGTGCATATACGTTACCTCGTAATGAGTCGGTAGTTTGTGTAGACTCTGTCAAGATCACTCCGCCTGCTTTGATCTCGAACATTTGTTTCGCCTCGTTCAGTCTTTCTCTTTTTGTTTATAGCGTATAATTACGTAAGTATACCTAAGACATTTTTACCATGATAATGAAATTTTCAATATGTATAAATAAAATCTGATCCCGACGTATTTCTCGTTATAATCAATAGCATTGGTGATCGATCTGTAACTTTTAACTTAACATTATCAAAATAAAAATGATTTTGTAGATATTAAAATTAAAAATTTATTTAATGAAATTTATTTTAAGGATAACATTTATGTAAAAAATTTGACAACGAATGATCAAAAGATAAGATGAACAACTAAAATGATTCACTAAAATCTCTTTTTATTTATAAAAACTTTGGTATACTTCTATTAAAATCAAACACGGGAATAGAGTCTGAGGTATTTATTATAGCTAAGAGACAATCATCTAAACCCCCATTTTCCCTACCTTCTACTCCTGGACATATAAAAGTGACGTCACTTTCACTTCACTAGACGTCCGTGATTGTAAGTCTACCTGTCAAGTTGCTACGAAGTCATCATCGTTGTGCATTCGGATTAACGAGGTTCCGTACACCCTAGAATCAAGAGGTCGGTCCCTAACTTAGACACAGGGGACGTAACCATCCGTCTAAGAAATGGTGACTCGGTGGTCCCATTCGGGGTGTACGACGAACGTACGGACGTACCATTCAGAGAAGTCAGTACAGGTTGAGACGTTGAGATCCCAGACATCAGGTGGTCCAAGAACACAGGTACCCTAAGGGGTCCGTTCTTGTGACCTCACCCGACGACACGGGAGGAGGTCCCCTAGAAGGTTTGGGACCCTAGTTTGGGAGTAGAGAGAGGACGTCGAAGACGTCGTCCGTCTAACAAATGACGACTCGGTTTCCCAACGAATCCCTTATAGTTTTTACTACTTTTGAGAAATATCTTCGTCCCAAAGGTCTGAACGGATCTTTCACTTTTTAATCATAAGTGAATTAAAAACAAAGAAAGTTTTTTGAAGAAGTACCCTTTATACTTACAGGATCTGATCGTTGTTATTGTAAAGCCTAAAAAGAGTCTCTTTCTCATCAAATAAAGACCATTCACCTTGTTGACATTGTGTAGGCTCAGGCCTGAACCGGGACCTAGGTTTACTTTCTTCGGAAACCATGTTCCTCTTAATAAACATACAAAGGGTGAAGAATACAACCCTGATCGTGTGATTTTGGTTGTAAAATAACTGTACTCCTCCTCGGTGTTGTTTAATAATTGTGGAGAAATGAAATAACGATACGATTTTAATACTAAGACTGTAAGGAGTTTTAAGAAGAGTCGATGTAGTCATTTGATTCACGAATAAGGAACAGGAGAAAGAGAAGAAAAGAAATAGGTAGAAGGAGGGAAGAGGAAGGGAAGTAAAAGGAGTAGAGAATGACGAGAGACTGAGAGGAAGATCTACTGAGATCTAAACGAGAGCACTGACGAGAGGGGCGACAGAGGGGGGAAGAAGGGTGGTCTCTACGACGTGTCCACGTCGGGGCAGACAGGGTCACACGGAGAGAGTCCTGCGTCATCATGTGTCGCCGCAGAGAGTCCCACTGGACCCCGTCCTGGTCCCACGACCTGAAAGACAGACCTCGATACACGTCTCTCCGGTACGACGACAAGTGACACGGAGCATTCGGTACTTACTGTATGACACCTGAGACTAACCCTAAAACGGCTATGGTTACATATATCAGTAGAGGTGGTTACCATCTCACCAATGTTCCGTCCAAATGTAAAAGAGGAAGGCGTGTTAGGTACCTCAACCCGACACACCAGAATCGTAATTAGTGTCAGTGATTTCCCATTTCTTTTATTTTAATAGGGGACTGGTGTTTAGTCACATTAAGACACCTAGTTCGCATGTTGTAAGGGTATTGACAGACCTGGATGGGGGATAGGGTCACAAAAATAGATACAGGACGTTTTATAGTGACCACAAATATATCTCTGGTTTCTGTGTGCCGTTCTTAGACTCTGAGATATCGGAAATAGAGTACCCAGGAAACGAGTCATTTGGGTCCCTAAAGAATGTTTGACCAATGACGATTCACGAGGAGACCCTAGTACCGATACTAAATTGGACAGTACATCTTCAAACACGAGGGATCGTTTACGTATCTAGTCTAGAGTTAAGGTAGCAATATTACGATTTATCTCGNGTAAAAGTGACATTCTGTGAATTGTTTTGGGGCTCCCTCACTCACAGGATTCAGCAAGGACGAGGGCGTCGGTTAGTCGAGTGGGTCGTTTAAGACGAGTCCACTGTGACTGTCCTGCGGGGTGGGAGGTGGCGTTGGTTGAATCTTGCACGACCGGTCCCCCTCTCATCCCTTATCTTTCTAGTAATAAAATACTGAATTCCCTATGAAAGACTCTTGTAAATCCTCTTCCGTCTGAGACTAAACCTTGACCCCCCTTAAAATCCCTTTTCTTTCGTTCTTAATTGACATATCGGGGTAGAAGGAGAGTGTACCGTACCTACGCCATCTAAGAAGGTATTACTTTACGAAAAAGGGTCTTCGCGACTCCTACCTCGAAAACGAAGAGAATACGAGAGAGAACACCAAGACTTCCCACGAGTACTTAGTCGTGTCATAGTCTTCAAAGAGGATAACCGACCTTATGAAACGACATAATTTGCCATAAAATTTTAAATAAAACATTAACCTCCTATTAACGAAACGTTACAACACAACCGAAGACGGTATGTTACTACACTTAGTCGGTCTTCATATGTATGCAGGGGAGGGAAACTTTGAAGGGGGGTGGGGAGATCCAACAGTGTCTCGTCACAAAACTCGAGGGACGTAACATGTCGTTGAAGGGTGATCGATAGAGAAAACGTATACCATTATATACAAGGTTACGACAAGAGTCAAGTAGGGTGGGAGAGGAAGGGGATGACACCGGTTTCAGACAAGAGACACAGACGTGGAGATAAAGACAGGACGCTTATCCCAGGTAGTCGTCTACTTGCCTATCTCTTCAACGTCGTGCATATACGTTACCTCGTAATGAGTCGGTAGTTTGTGTAGACTCTGTCAAGATCACTCCGCCTGCTTTGATCTCGAACATTTGTTTCGCCTCGTTCAGTCTTTCTCTTTTTGTTTATAGCGTATAATTACGTAAGTATACCTAAGACATTTTTACCATGATAATGAAATTTTCAATATGTATAAATAAAATCTGATCCCGACGTATTTCTCGTTATAATCAATAGCATTGGTGATCGATCTGTAACTTTTAACTTAACATTATCAAAATAAAAATGATTTTGTAGATATTAAAATTAAAAATTTATTTAATGAAATTTATTTTAAGGATAACATTTATGTAAAAAATTTGACAACGAATGATCAAAAGATAAGATGAACAACTAAAATGATTCACTAAAATCTCTTTTTATTTATAAAAACTTTGGTATACTTCTATTAAAATCAAACACGGGAATAGAGTCTGAGGTATTTATTATAGCTAAGAGACAATCATCTAAACCCCCATTTTCCCTACCTTCTACTCCTGGACATATAAAAGTGACGTCACTTTCACTTCACTAGACGTCCGTGATTGTAAGTCTACCTGTCAAGTTGCTACGAAGTCATCATCGTTGTGCATTCGGATTAACGAGGTTCCGTACACCCTAGAATCAAGAGGTCGGTCCCTAACTTAGACACAGGGGACGTAACCATCCGTCTAAGAAATGGTGACTCGGTGGTCCCATTCGGGGTGTACGACGAACGTACGGACGTACCATTCAGAGAAGTCAGTACAAGTTGAGAAACGTTGAGATCCCAGACATCAGGTGGTCCGAGAACACAGGTACCCTAAGGGGTCCGTTCTTGTGATCTCACCCAACGGCACGGGAGGAGGTCCCCTTGAAGGTTTGGGACCCTAGTTTGGGAGCAGAGAGAGGACGTCGAAGACGTCGTCCGTATAACAAATGACGACTCGGTTTCCCGACGAATCTCTTATAGTTTTTACTACTTTTGAGAAATATCTTCGTCCCAAAGGTCTGAACGGATCTTTCACTTTTTAATAATAAGTGAATTAAAAACAAAGAAAGTTTTTTAAAGAAGTACCCTTTATACTTACAGGATCTGATCGTTGTTACTGTAAAGCCTAAAAAGAGTCTCTTTCTCATCAAATAAAGACCATTCACCTTGTTGACATTGTGTAGGTTCAGGCCTGAACCGGGACCTAGGTTTACTTTCTTCGGAAACCATGTTCCTCTTAATAAACATACAAAGGGTGAAGAATACAACCCTGATCGTGTGATTTTGGTTGTAAAATAACTGTACTCCTCCTCGGTGTTGTTTAATAATTGTGGAGAAATGAAATAACGATACGA
>SJYO01050258.1:0-10000 GCA_006410555.1 Capra ibex
AGTGGAGGAAGAGGGGGACTGAAGTTATAAAGGGTCGTAGTTCCAGAAAAGGTTACTAAGCCGGGAAACGTAGTCCACCGGTTTAATAACCTCAAAGTCGAAATCGTAGTCAACAAGATTATTTATAAGTCCTTACTAAAGGAATCCTAACTAACCAAACTAGAGGAACGACATGTTCCCTGAGAGTTCTCAGAAGACGTTTTGTTGTCAAGCTTTCGTAGTCAAAAAAAGCGTAAGTCGGAAGAAATACCAGGTCGAGAGTGTGGGTATGAACTGATTACCTTATTGGTATCGAAACTGATATGTCTGGAAACAACTGTCCATTTCAGAGACGAAAATTTATACGACAGATACAAACAGTATCGGAAAGAAGGTTCCTCGTTCACAGAAAATTAAAGTACTGACGTCAGTGGTAGGTGTCACTAAACCTCGGGCTCTTTTATTTCAGACAGTGACAAAAGTAACATATGGGTAGGCAAACGACACTTCACTATCCTGGTTTACGGTACTAGAATCAAAAAACTTACACTAAATCCGGTCTAAAAAGCCAAAGGACAAGGTGGAAGTAGTGCACCGAGAAATCAAGGAAAAACGAAAGACGGTATTCCCACCCCAGTGGACGTATAGACACCAACAACTATAAAGAGGGTCGTTAGAACTAAGATCGAACACGGAGTAGATCGGGTCGTAAAGTGTACTACATGGGACGTATATTCAATTCATTCGTCCCACTATTATATGTCGGGACTGTATGAGGAAAGGGTTAGACCTTGGTCAGACAACAAGGTACAAGCCAAGATTGACAACGAAGAACTGGACGTATGTCCAAAGAGTCCTCCGTTCATTCCGCCAGAATATAAGGGTAGAGAAATTCTTAAAAGGTGAAAACAATACTAGGTGTATCAGTTTCCGAAATCGTATCAGTTACTTCGTGTTCGTCTGAAAAAAAAGACCTTGAGAGAACGAGAAAGACACTAGGTTGTTACTAATCATTAAACTAGAGACCAAAACGGCGGAAAAGATTTAGGTCGACAAAGTAGACATTCAAGAGCCAAGTGTAAGACAACTTCGGATGGAACCTCCTAAAACTCCTACTGGAACCACCGTACACTTTACTTACGTCGACACACCATCAAATTTGTAAGAAACCATAGGTAACGGGAAAGAACCATAATCTTACTTTTGACTGGAAAGGGTCAGGACACTGGTGACGACTTAAAGGGTTTAAACGACTGCATAACTCACGTCGTGAGATTGTCGTAGTAACATATCCTAAACTTTATCGAGTCGACCTTCAGGTAGTAAAGGTGATTGAAACAGAAACAAGTAGTACTATGAAGGATTCCGGGTGTACAGAACTGTCAGGTTCTATAGACCGAGATCCACTCACTAGTACGGTAGTACCAATAGAAGACACATAACAACGGTGGAGAAGAATTAGAGTAGACGGGAGACAATCCAGGTAGACAAAGACAGGAAGTGACACGGGTAGAAGTGTACTTTACAATAGAACCATAGAGATTGAAAGATGTTGTGAAGAGATCAAAAAGGGTAAGATAACAAAGATAAAGAAAGGTAAAAAGTGGATCCTTTCAAAGTAATAGAGAGGAACGATAAGAAACCTTGAGACGTAAGTGAAAACGAAAAGACAGGGAAAGAAGACGGAAAAGATAGGTGAGAGTCTTCAAGGTCTTGTAGACAAATCCAGACGACAAAGAAATGTCTCAATACAGAAGTTTCACCGTCTAGTGAATTAAAAAAAGATTGATTACGTCGTGACCACTTTGTGAACGATTTTAATGTCCAAGTCTAGTCAAGTCAGCGAAGCAGTACAGACTGACAAACGGTGAGATACCTGAAGTCGTGCGGTCCGAAGGGACACGTAGTGATAGAGGACCTCGAACGATTTTGAGTATAGGTAGCTCGACCACTACGGTAGGTTGGTACAGTAGGAGACAACAGGGGAAGAGGAGGACGGAAGTTAGAAAGGGTCGTAGTCCCAAAAAAGGTTACTCAGTCAAGAAGCGTAGTTCATCGGTTTCATAACCTCAAAGTCGTAGTCAGGAAGGTTACTTATAAGTTCTGACTAAAAGAAAAAATCCTCAACTTTACCGATTTGCTCTTAAGGTAATGGAGGTGATCGAAACGAGTATCACTATGAAGGATTCCGGATGAACTGAAGAGTAAGGTCCTACAGACCGAGATCCGCTCACTAGTGTGGTATCATCAAACGACCCAGTAATTCTAGTAACACCATATCAAAAAGACACATAAGAACGGTGTAGAAGAATTACCGAAGACGAAGACAATCCAGGAATCGCAGAGACAGGAAAGGACACGGGTATAAACGTACTTTTAAAAGGAACCACAGAGATTAAACGAACTACTATGGAGATCAGAAAGGAAAAGATGACAAAAGGAGATAAAGAAACGTAGCTAGAGACCCCTTCCAAAAGAATAGTGAGGAACGAGAAGAAACCTTGAGACGTAAGTCTACCTATACAGAAAGGAAAAGAGAAAACGGAAAGTGAAGAGAAGAAAAGTGCTAATAAAGATTTCGGAGGAGTCTGTTGGTAAAACGGAAAAACGTAAATAAAAAGAACCCCTACTAGAACTAGTGACGGAGGATATGTCACAGTGCTTTGAGGTAGGTATGAAGAGGTCCGTGAGAGAGATAGTCTAGATTAGGACGTATAGATAAACAACGAAGGTCACACATTAGTATTTCCTAAACAAAGTCCAGTATGGACTTACCAGATCACCAAAAGGGATGAAAGAAATTAAATTTAGACATAAAAACTGTCCTTCAAGTACTAGACTCGGTGTCAGTCGAGGACCAGAAAAAAAAAAAAAAAAAAAAACGACTGACATATCACAAAGAGGTAGAAGTCGAGTTTACTTATATTACTTAGACCAAACCGATAATTGGTAGACCACTACAAGTACACATTTCAGTAGGGAAACGACAACCTTCTTCCACAAACGATATTGGTCACACAAGAGAACCGTTTAGAGACATCCGGCAACAGGACCAAATAGAACAGGAGGTACGGGTTTGAACGGACAATTAGGTCCATGGAGAACTGAAGGATGAAAACATAAGGTCAGGGGAGACTACTTTTCCTGAAAAAAGAGAAAAAAAAATTCTCTGTATGTCCTTCTCCTTGCCTCGCAGCAAGTCAGCACAGACTGAGAAACGCCGTAGATTTTGTAAGGTTGATGTAAAAATCCCATTACCCTAAATACAGTAGTCAATGTAGAGTCCTTTCTTTTGTCGTCGTTATTCCTTTTACAGATATCACTGAGAAAGGAGTTTTATGACTACTTTCAGGTTTTCTGGTTTTCTAATGACTTATAATGAGATTTTTCGAAATCATTGTTTTTTGTTTTACGACAAGTGTAAATAAAACAAAGGTATGTTCCTAAAGACGTATTCACATCTTACTATTTAAAAGTGACTTCGTCACTCCTATCTCTTCTGAACCGTCCCGACACCACTTCTCTAATGACCGGACGTATTTTCTGATTCTGAATTCTCGGACCTTACATTTACAACATCACTGTCCATCGTATCAGCAGCTTATCTACGGAAAAAGACAATCAATCTGGACCTCTACTTAGGACTGAGGTACTGAATAATCGAAGTCAGAAACCTGTTTAATGAATTTGTAGTTCTCAAATGAACAAAAGTGGACATTTTACGTTTATGACGATCACAATGACATTCCTAGTGTGGTTATTTAGTACATGAGTCACTATTGTTCGTGTGTCACTGATAGTAATTAACTTCGGAGATTTTAGTACACACTTCCCTAGTCGGAGTTCTGTCTGAGAAAGTATAGGACTTTGTTAACTCACCCTTCCCCTTACTGAAATTAATATGAACCTACTTCGATTACCTTCATTCCCCTTAAGACTGTATTTAATGTCTATCATTCGGTCACCCTAGACAACGTGGGTACTTCCTAATCTCTGTGTCCGACTTTTGCACATTTTTTCCTATGTATGTACTATTTGAACAGTACCCAATGGTTCCCTTGTACTACAAACTATCAAAAACGATCACACACGTACGAGTCATCACAAACTGAGAAACATTGGGGTACCTTACACGGACGGTCCGAGGAGAGAGGTATCCCAAGAGGTCCGTTCTTTTGGTCTCACACAACGGTAAAGAATGAGGTTCTCTAGAAGGGGACTACCGAGTCACCATTTCTTAAGTGGACGTTACGTCTTCTGTGTCCTCTACACTCAGTTAGGGACTCAACCCTTCTAAGGGACTTCCTCCTGTACCGTTGGGTGTAGTCAAGAATGATTGGAGTACCAATTCCATTTTTTCTTGTACCTATAAAAGGGTGTTTAAGAGGAGTCTCTCGATAAGGAATGGACCTGTAAGGGACTCCAAGTATGTTACCCCCGTTTTGAGTTTTAATTTACCGGTTGATTGATCACAGTCTTCGATGGTTTGAGAACAAAATTAAAATTATAAGGATACTGTTACCGTCCATTTTTGATAGTGTTTTAAAGTTGCAGAAACAAGAGAGAACCGTAACATCTTTGGGACATTTATAGTGATTTGATAATAAGTTTTTCTGACATATCAAAACTTACTACAATACTATCAGTCTTTGAAAACTATCTTAAGAAAAAAAAAACTATCTAAAGACTGACTTTTTCGTTCTTGAATAGGTCAGACTATTTCGTCTGTGTCACATACAGGTCCAAAGGGTTCCTTAAAATATGTTGATAATGTTTGTGTTTACTTTAGAGTTGCAAGACCTTCCGTAACTGAAGAATACACCAAGAAAATATCTGACAACAGGTCTTCTACGTAAAGTTGGCCAGTGACACACTTATGGTCAATGACCTCAGGATAGAGACGACTCACCTAAACCCTCCCCATTATACTAGTCAATCCGACCAGTACTTCCCAAACTGAATTCTCTCAAAGAGAGGAGAGATTCTCTAGTCAAGACGGTCTTCGTTTTATGATGAAAATTCTGATCAGAACGGTGAATGATTGATACACACTTAAATCCCACCTGATCAAGTGACGAGACTTACAAGTATAATAGTAGAAATTTACCTTTTTACTGTGGACACGGTATTCCATCATTAGTAATTTATGGTCTTTGTGTATAAGATAAAAAGTTATTACACTTTAAGTTACTCATAGTAATTGTGTCGTGACTCGTGTTACAGACTTTATTTGGTCAATAATTAAGGGAAAGAGATGTACGTGTGTTTCGGTCTAAAATACGGGTTTCCCTACTCAGAAGATGAGTATCCTTTCGATTTTTAAGATGTCCCATAAGGTGTACTTTCATTTACTCAACCCACCTTGTGTCAGTGTCAACCGAATAGTGACTCTACCTCGATGTTGACTTGGTCAAGTAAGGTACACTCCATATATGATCTTTAGTCACTCGTCCTTCGCCCAAGATTGTCTGACGTCTTATTTCAGTTTTGGCCTTCGTTAAGGTTATTAAATCACGTACTGATAAGTTTTAATATTTCCGTTAGTCACTGACCTTTCACACCACGTGTGTTGTTCAATCAAGACGACTAAGATGATTTACCATATTGAGTGAAAGGGTCCTGAAAACGAACATTTCATACCTGTCACTGGAAACATGTTTCCACTGTGACTTCTAAGTACTGTGATATCAGGTAACTTACCATAAGGTAAAACGACCGGTCTACTTTGGACTTATAAGTGTCAGTCTATTCTTTGGTACTGGTAGTTGCATCTTCCGAAATCTCTACATTGTGCACGAAGGTCTCGAGAGGGTTCCCGTACTCCACAATCTAAAACGGTTCTACGACCATATAGAATTTCATAAAACAAAGTCACTACTGTTCCAGATGATAGTTCCAGTATCTGCTCTACCACGATCACTTCTGCAAGGTCTCAGGTTTCTTTCCCACTGGAAACGAAATTGTTAGTACCTATCTCCACTTCCGTCACTGTATACAGAGTACACAACGTTTCACTTGCTTTACCTCCACCCACTCTTACTCCAGTTAGTACGAGAGAAGAGAAAGATTTCCACATACAGTCCCAGAGTACGGGTGTCAGTACACAACACAGAAGTAGGTCCCTTCATATGAGACTACCAATGTTAATTGATACACCATAATTTTCTTCGATAATGAATCCGATCCATAGTACCATGACCCATACTGACCTTCATTTATGTCCTGGTGCAAGTTCCATTCCTCCCCGCCGACACTCCTCTATAGGGAACAGGTTCCATTCCTCGTCATCGACGCGAAACGACTTTGTCGGTGCTTCTCTATGGGGTGCAGGTTCCATACTCCTTGGGTTCATTCTACTATCCACAACGCTTTCCGTAGTCTCCCGTCTGTGTGTTTACTATTAGTACCTTTTGATCAGTTACATTAATGTGACTGGTGCCGAACCAGATTGAGTTACTTTGATTCGGTACGTCACACCCCGGTGGGTTCTGTCCGCCCAGTACCACCTCACCAGACTGTCTTACCCCAGGTGACCTCTTCCCTTACCGTTTGGTGAACTCATAAAAACGGAAATCTTGGGGTTCTTGTCATACTTTTCCGTTTTAATATCTTATGACTCTCTCCTTGAGGGGTTCAGTCATCCACGGGTTATACGATGACCTTTAGTCACCTCCTTATTGAGGTCTTTCTTACTTCCCTACCTCGGTTCGTCTTTGTTATAACACTGACCACTGTCTTCGTTCCAGACTACGACATTTCTCGTTATAACGTATCCTTGGACCTTACAGTCCAGGTAAGTTAGTTCCGTTTAACCTTCATCAGTTTGTCCTCTACCGTTCTCACTTGTAACGGTAACATCCTTAGTCGCTTGATTTTACCTGAGTTTACCCACTTAAATTGAGTCTACTGGTAATATAGATGATGACACCCGTCCTTAGGGAACCTTCTTTCCCTCATCGGTAGTACCAGTTGTTCTCAGGCTTTACGTCATGAACCTACGTTAGAGTTTCTGCTGTCTTACTAGAGACAAACAAAGGTTCCGTTTGGTAAGTTATAGTGTCATTAGGTTCAGATACGGGACGGTCCTCGGTCGTGTCCTCTAGAGTGGGTACTGTTCCAGTACACCTTCTCTGGACTATTCGTTCCGAAGTCCTGAGCTCTCTGGGGGACCTGAACGAGTTCGTAGATCGGGGTTTGGTCTTAGGCAGACAGAATGATAAAACACGGAAAGTGGTTGAGAAGACTGTAGTTGTCCCCCGATAGGGACTGGTGGAAAGAGACCTCTTTTAGTTGAATCCCGAGATCGATTATTCAGAGGACCTGTACTTTCCTTATAAAGTTTAGTTGGGGGGGGGTGGGGGGTCTTAAGATCGAACGAACCGTCCAAATAGGTCTGAGGACGTCGATATGTACACAAATAAGTGTCGGAGGGTTGACACTCTCCATGTCCTTCGCATTTTGTAAGATTTTTATATCTCGGAAAGTTTCTCAATTTTCGATAATCTTATCATGACCACATCCTAAAGTAACAACTCGGTTACGAACGACGATTCAAGGGTATAGAGAATGGGTGACACGTGGACCCTCACGTAATGAATTACATCAACCTTACATTCTTTCTGTTCACATCGGAACCTTAATTGGTATAGTCTGGAAACTCGATTAACCAAGAAAGAAACAACATTGAGTGATGTGGAAACGAGGCACTCTTTACATTGAGACAAATTATGAAAGACTCCGACTGTATCTAATCTTTATATTTCTTTTTTGTAAAGTTCCCGTTTATTCAAAAGACCAACTCGTCGGAAATAGTTTTCTCCCGGTATTTTACAAGTGTCCGGAGGTTCCGGTCTTCTATTACATGTGTTGTAACAAATACCCTTTCCATACGTTTTTTTTAGGAACAAAGTTATTTCTGTTTTGTCTACATTACAAACCCGACTGAGACATACTGAAACGTAGAAAGTAAAGGGAGATACCGGTTCAGTTCCATATTTTCAAGGGAAAGTTTTCTTTCAATACCCGGAGCGAGTGACTTCTTCGAACCAGAGGGGTACAGACAGACAGACAGACAGACAGACAGACAGACAGAAAGAAAGAGAGTGAGAGAAAACGTCCGACTAGGTAACCTCGTATCTCCGAAAGACTAAAGTGAATAGACGGACCCGAAGATTCTGGACTTACCCTTCCGTGAGACGTAGAAGTGAGGGAGCCCTCTGACCCTCCCGGGGACGTCGGATGTGCTTGTCTCGTTCAGAGAACAGAACCCTGAAATCACCGAGAGACACATTTGTTTCATTATAGTCGGAGAAAGAGAGGAGATAAAAGAGTAGATAAAAAAAGAAAGAATAAGAAAGAAATAGAGAGAGATTTAGTAAGAGAAACGGCTGCGGTAGAGAGGACTCCCAAGGGGACCTAGGACGCCCCCGACCTGGGACCGTTATGGGGTTGGTCATTTCGGTTCCTTTCATTTCAACTTACCACGATACTTCTGTATGTTCTGGAAAGTCTTGATTGTGGGTTTTATCCACAGGAAAAGTAATATCCCATGACCTTACGTTTTCATCCTTCAGTTCTTTGTGGACCCCATTCTCCGTTTAAACCGGAACCTTATGTCTTACTTCGTCCCGTTTCCGATTATCTCAAAACGGTTCTCTTACGTGACCAGTATCGTTTGTAGGAGAAGGTTGTTGTGTTCTCTTCTGAGATGTGTACCCGTAGTGGTCTACCAGTTGAGACTTTAGTTTAACTAATATAAGCGGAAGAGGAGAGCAGAAGTTAAAAAGAGTCGTAGTCCTATACAAGTTTACTCAGACGAGAAGTGTAGTCCACCGGTTTTATACCCTCAAAGTCGAGGTTGTAGTCAGGAAGGTTACCTGTAAGTCCTGACAAAAGGAAAGCTTATCTGACCAATCTAGAGGAACGTCAGGTTCCGTGAGAGTTCTCAGAAGAGGTTGTGGTGTCAAGTTGTCGTAGTTAAGAAACCGTGAGTCGAAAGAAATATCAGGTTGAGAGTGTAGGTATGTACTGATGACTTTTTTGGTATCGGAACTGATCCACCTGGAAACAACCGTTTCCTTACAGAGACGAAAAATTATACCTCAGTTCCCCACAATCGACTGTTAGAATTACCGATTACCGTGTTTAACCCTACTGGGCCACGGACATAGGGTAAAATATACCTGGACGGTTTAGCAGACACCCAATCACAAGGGAGAGACTGTGACCTCTCTAATGAACATGGGATACTGAGAAATTAATAAGGGAAGATGAAGATATAGGGTACGGTTGGTAAGAGAACAATTGTTAAGGAAGAAGTATCAACATTTTGCTAATCTAATAAAGAACGAACGAACGTAGTTGGTACATCGTGTAAACGGGGGGAGACTTTAATGTTGGAACTAACCTGGAACCGGAAGGGGTTCGGAAACGTTAACGTCTGACGTTCAAAAACTCATCTCATATACAGTAAACCAGAGACATCTAAAATTAATCAAAGTGAGACTCTATGTAAGTGAATCCATATCCTTAGTAGGTACATTAAAATACGATTGAGGACGATTAACTTCTCCTACCATAGTGATGTTGTCGAACAACTTCACCATTTGTTTTACCAGTGTTCGATCACCCGTCCTTTCGTAACTGGATCGTAGGAGAAGCATATGAGTCAGACCGACAACCGAATGTAGTGTATCTCATGTTCTTCAGGGCGTAACCCTTTAAGAGTTGTTCACCGAAGATCTTCATCCTCCACTTGCCTTGAAGGATCGGGTACCCATTGACAAGAATCTCCGATACGTTAGACCCCTTCTTCCATTACAACGACGTCTTCCTTTCAGAAGACGTATTTTATTTCGCACACACACGATTCAGAGAAGTCAGTAGAGACTGACAAACACTGGGTCACATGACATCGGGCGGTCCAAGGACACACGTACCTTAGAGGGTCCGTTCTTATGACCTCAGACAACGGCAAAGGAGAGGTCCCCTAGAAGGAATGGGTTCCTAGTTTGAGCGTAGT
>SJYO01050271.1:600000-818793 GCA_006410555.1 Capra ibex
GTCATAAGAAGGATCGTTTAGGATGCCAGCCTCCTCGGATCACCCGAGGTCAGGTAACGACTCGTTGATTGCGTACACCATAGAACGTAACTTTCCACCTGAGTTGGTCCTTTTAGGGGTCTCACACAACGAAAAATAAGAGGTCCTGTAGATAACACGGAAAGTAAAATATCTAATTATTTTGGAAAATGGACTTATAAATGTCTAAGTTTAACATTCTAAAGAAATTCCCGAGAATTTCGACGTTGAAGATAAATGAAAACATAAATTTATTAAATATATGTCTCTAACCTAGTTCCACCGGTCATCCCAAAGGTGAGAGAAGGAAAAGAAAGGTGGGAGAAAGGAGAAAAAAAACTTGAGAGAAGGAGGGTGAAACCTTAGATTCTTTATTATTCTTTTTTAATATAGACACATAAATAGATATGTACTGACATATAGACAGAGAAAGGACCTCTTCTGCGTCCTCACTAGTGATACCTGGTCTTTGACTCGGAGCGACTTTCCGACAAGTACGTCAGTCAATACGACACTATCGTTTGTTGGGGGTTTAGACAATAAAATTTGGGATATTAATAAACAAAGAGTGAGTACAACGTACAAGTAAAACTCGTTAGTCCGACCGAGCGGTGGGACCCTCGATTGGTGGTAGAGTGTACGACGGCAACGATACATCTCCCTTTTTTCTTGGGGTCTCTCGGAGAGTAACCGTCAATTTACTAGGGAAGACCTTCACTGTTCGGAGTTCTTAATATGAGTGTCAGGTACAGGGGTTTGATTACTACACCGGGGTAAAGGTGTTTCCTCGGTCCTTCACGTCAGGACAGTAACCGGACCTCTCTCCTCTTGACCTACACAAACCGTATATCGGAATGGCTGGGGATTTTGTGGTCCATCTCGTCTAGACTACCTTTCTTCTTTGGTGTCGAGTCTCACCCGTGTCCCTCCTTGACACCTCCATCTTACCGAGGATTTCTGTGCCTCCTCCTCCCCTGGACATGGTGTTTATCTCGTCAAACAATCTCAGAACATTATCCCTATCGGACCCTCTAACAATCGGTGGGTACGGGACCTTCTTCATCCCCACAAGATAAAAATTTAAATTCCCTTTTTTCAGAAAAACCGGTATAACACATCGTACACCTTAGACTCTAGGGTCTACCCCCTAACTTGACCACGGGAGACACAACCTTCCCGTCTCAGCATTAGTGACCTGGCGGACCCCTGTGTCAAGGATACGATACCTTTACTGTTTTTCAGAGGAGATATTTCAGGACATAAGTTTCAGAAAAACACGGACTATGTCACGGACCATCTATCATACACGAGTTATTTATTATTAACTAATTTACTACCGAGATTTAAATGGTGTCCTTTTTTCGTTAGTAACAATGATAAACAATAATAAATAACAGTAGTAGCAGGATAATAGGATAGAGTCTCTATGTAAACCAAAATCTTTGTTCAGTCACAGAACAGGGGAACACTTTAGTGGATTTCCTTAAAGAGGGTGGGTCGTTGACCGTCCTAGGTTTACTTCCCGTAACTTCGGATCCCGAAATCTAACAGTTAAGTCAAGTCAACGAGTCAACACAGACTGAGAAACACTGGGGGTACTTGACGTCGTGAGGTCGGAAGGGACAGGTAGTGGTTGAGGGTCTCGAACAAGTTTGAGTACAGGTAGTTCAACCAATACGGTAGGTTGGTAGAGTAGGAGACAGCAGGGGAAGAGGACGGAAGTCAGAAAGGGTCGTAGTCCTAGAAAAGGTCACTCAGTCAAGAAACGTAGTCCACCGGTTTCATAACCTCGAAGTCGCAGTCAGGAAGGTTACTTATAAGTCCTGACTAAAGGAAATCCTAACTGACCAAACTAGAGGAATGTCTAGTTCCACAGCACCAGGTCCACGCTCAACCTTTTCTTAAAGGTCTACACTCTGTCTTACTCTCCCTTTATTTCAAATAATCTCACCCTCTACGACAATCTTGTCGTCCGGTCGAGTTCCATCTTGGCTGTCACTTGTCCCTAGGAATCAGGTGAAAATATGGGTCCCATGTTCCTCACCCCACCCCAGAACGTCTAGTAAACGACTACACCCCCCTTCTCATCCCGTTTATGGAAGAGGGATACCCTATCCTCCCCTCTGTCCAATATGACAAGGTAAGTATCAATGTTGTACCCTCTCCCTTCCTACTACTTCCAGACTAAAAAGGCAAGGATCTAAGGTTCCGGGAGGAACCAAAATAGACGAGAAAGCAGGAACCCAGTGGTGTGTCCCTGAGAGTTCTCAGAAGGTTGTGGTGTCAAGTTTTCGTAGTTAAAAAACCGTGAGTCGAAAGAAATACCAGGTTGAGAGTGTAGGTATGTGCTGATGACCTTTTTGATATCGAAACTGATCTGTCTGGAGACAACCGTTTCATTACAGAGACGAAAAATTTTACGACAGATCCAACTAGTATCGAAAAGAAGGTTCCTCGCTCGTAGAATATTAAAGTACCGACGTCAGTGGTAGACGTCACTAAAACCTCGGGTTCTTTTACTTTAGGCAGTGACAAAAGTAACAAAGGGACACAAAGTACCGTTGTGTCTTAAAATTTTCTTTGGAGAAAAATTTAAACACCTCTTTTCCCTTGTTTTAGACTGTGAACATCAAACAAAGGAGGACGATGAATTCTCTCTTTAATTTTTACAGACTGTGAACGTCGGATAAAGGAGGTAAACCTCTGGGGATCGGAAGGACGGACAATGAGAGAGTCCTGGTCTACGGTACTACAATCTAAAAACTTACAACTTAAAATTCGTTCGAAGAAGTGATCGGAGAAAGTGAAGGTAGTTCTCGGAGAAATCACGGAGAAGTGAAAGACGGTATTCCCACTACAGTGGACGCATAGACTCCAATAACTATAAAGAGGGCTGTTAGAACTAAGGTCAAACACGAAGTAGGTTGGACCGTAAAACGTACTACATGAGACGGTATTCAATTTATTCGTCCCACTGTTATATGTCGGAACTACATGAGAAAAGGGTACAAAGGGTACAAGGTACAGACCAAGATTGACAACGGAGAAGTGGACGTATGTCTAAAAAGTCCTCCGTCCATTCCACTAGGTCATAAGGGTATAGAAATTCTTAAAAGGTGTCAAAAAACACTAGATAGATATGTCACTTTCCGAAACCGCATCAATTACTTCGTCTTCATCTACAAAACGACCTTGAGAGGACGAAAAAGATACTGGGTCACCTACGACCGGTAACCTAGAGACCAAGGAGACGGAAAAGATTTAGGTCGAACATGTAGACCTTAAAGAGACAAGTACATGACAACTTCGGAGAGAACCGCTTAAAACTCATAATGAAACGATGGTACACTTTACTCATGTTAACACGCCATAAACTTGTAACAAATCGTAACAGAAAGAAACCCTGACCTTACTTTTGACTGGAAAAGGTCAGGACACCGGTGACGATTCAAAAGGTTTAAACGTCTGTATAACTCATGTCGTGAAAGTGTCGTAGTAGAAAATCCTAAACTTTATCGAGTCGACCTTAAAGTAGTGGAGGTGATGGAAACAAGTATCACTACGAAGGATTCCGGGTGAACTGAAGTGTGAAGTCCTACAGACCGAGATCTACTCACTAGTGTCGTAGTACCAATAGACACAGTAACTCTAGAAAAAACATATCAAGAAGACACATAAAAACGGTGGAGAAGAATTATAGAAGACGAAGAGAATCCAGGTATGGCAAAGATAGGAAATAACACGGGTAGAAACGTACTTTACAAGGGAACCATAATAACGTCCTTCCCCCTGGGGAAGATTCTGGATTTTCACCCGAGAACAGATTGTGAGTCTTTACTTAACAGGTTCCTCTGTGTACACGACTGTTTCGTTCTCTAAAATAACCCTTTCCCCCAGACCCGTCTCTTGTCATCCAATTTCCTTGGGTCCCCTTGACGAGACGGCGTACCGAGTATCAGAGCCCAAAATACCACTACCCCAATCAAAGACCCAACAGAAATCGGTTAGTAAGACTGAGTCTCAGGAAGGACCACCACGTGCGGAACGAGTTGGTTCTACTTACGGTCGCTCTTCCGAAACCCCTCCACCAGTCTGTACATCACAGAGGAAAACTGAAAAGGACTTGAGAAGACCGACCACCACCGAATAATCAAGACACAAGGAATGGTCCTGGAGGACAGTACTTTGTGGAGTACGTCTACCGATGACACCACCGACCGGTCCTCCCCACCGAAGTCAGTCACACGAAAGGGGATTGTCATAAAGAGTAAAAGAACTTCTCTAGAGATCAGAAAGGGTAAGATAACAAAAGGAAATAAAGAAACGACTCCGTCCGAGAGAATAGAGAGGAACGATAAGAAACCTTGAGAAGTAAGTCTACCCATATAGAAAGGAAAAGAGGAAACGAAAATCGAAGAGAAGAAAAGAGTCGATAAATCTAGGGTTCAAGGGAAAGAAGGATCGACTCAGGAGTAAAAGATAATTGAAAGAACTGGGTGGGTGATACGGATGAGAAGAACGGGAGAGTCGAAACTCTTCCCTACAGGGACCAAGAGGTCCGGTTCGGAAGGACAACCACCGGAGACGGACGTAACCCAGACACCTCCGTTTCCTCCTCCAACCCTCACCCGGGACCAGTCTAACAGACACAAATTTAGGCGGTACTTGAGTGAGTGAGACACTACAACCCGTTTAATGAAGCAGAAAGACCCGGAGTAAAAGGAGTAAATTTTCTAGACTTATTATGATCATGTATACAATATTCACTGACACTCATAATTTACTCTACTACCAATCTTTCCAGAATCTTACTACGGACCGTGAAACAATAATGGTTACTGATACTAGTACCGGCAGATGTGATGGAGGGAAGGTTCGAGGTAGGTGTAGATTGAGGGTCCTGAGAGGGGTCTCAAAGCGTGTGGACCCACCACCAGGGAAACTGTAATCAAACAAAACAAAACTTAATTAAAGGGTTATGAGGTCTCAGGGTCCAATAGTAGAAATCCTGACGAAATCAGAGTCTATAAAGAGCGAAAATTGGGTGTCTCAAAGTTTGCAGACCAAAGGAAAAGACTCTTCAACCTTGTCATGGAAAAAGAAGGGTTGAGGGTCCCTAATACCAGAAGAAAGAAGAAACAAAAGAAAGAACCGAGACAGAAATAAAATAAGATAGAATATTAAAACACACAGGAATTTCGGTGGAAGTCTTGAACTACCCCTTTTCATCCCCATATTTATTCAATTCTTGGTGTATTTATTTTATTTCTCACGAATACTTTCGTGACTTTCTTCAAGTTTCGTAGTATGTATACTCTGTAAAAATCGGTCATTCACAATAGTCACCGTCTCCAACCTTTTAGTGAAACAGTAAAACAGACAACTTGAATCTTTACAAGTTTAGTAGTATCTGAAGTACACTATAGATGTCTTTTATTTTACAATCTTTTTGTACCTTCTCCATTTAAACGAAACCAAGAAACTTCTATCTTCAAGACTTTATCAATTCATCGTCTCAATTCTTATATGAAAACTCTGTACATCTACCTTCCAGAATTTCTTAATTGTATCGGTAATATTATGTAGAGAGTGGGAGTCCTTCGCGAGTGACGTTTCCAGTGTGGTCTTTTTTTTTTTCTAATGTTTCCCTCATACTTCAGTGGATGTTTATCAGTAGTGTTATCGACTGCAAATAACAAAAGAACCGGGACAGAGTCCATTAGGAAGTTATTCGTTCCCCTCTCTATGACAAAAGTAGGGGTAAAATCTCTAAACAGAAAAAACCGGTCGACCGTACACCCTAGAATCAAGGGGTTGGTCCCTAACTTGGACACGGGGACTTCTTCTTCGCGTCTCAGGATTGGAGACCTGACGGTCCCTTTTTGGAGTAGAGGTAAAATCTCGACTCTTTAGACTCCGGGTCGATTCAACAAATTGGTTGTGAGGTCTGATGGAAACACATACAAGTAGTTATTGGTGTATGTGTTATGACGGGTTCACTGAGGGAGTTCGTCGTCACGAAGAGTCCCAAAGGAGGTTATGAATGTGGTAGTTCAAGAGACAGTGTGAGGTGTCGGTCCCGGTCCTATTCCCCTTTACCCACTGTAAAACGAAACTTAGGGTAGACCGAACTAGTGGTCGGGACCGGAAGAGAAGAGTGAAATACCCCGTAGAGTGAAATAAGAGTAGGAGTCGTATGTGAGTCATTCGGGTATTCATAGGAGTCGTACACGAGTTATTCGGGTGTTGTGAATAATGAGTTCTCCCCGGCTTAAAATTGTGTCGTAAGAATTTCTGGTCTCTCCGAACTTCTGTGTATAAGAAGTGGAACAAACTGACTTCTAGCGAAGTTCTTAGACTTTCTAAATGTTTCTACACCACGCACACATGTGTGTGTGTGTGTGTGTGTTCTCATAATGAGTCGGTAATTTTTCTTACTTTATTACGGTAAACGTCTATCCACCTACCTGGAACTCGAATAGATCTCAATTCACTTCATTCAGTCTATTTATAGTGAATTTACATCTTAGATTTTTTACTATGTTTACTTGAGTAAATGTTTCTTTTATCTGAGTGTCTATACCTTTTGTTTGAATACCAATGGTTTCCCCTATCGTTCCCACTCCCTCCTCTATTTAATCCTTAGACCCCAATTGTATATGTTTGACGATACATATTTTAACTGTTTGTCGTTCTTCGATGACATATCGTGTCCCTTGATATAGGTTACAGAATATTATTGGATGGTACCTTTTCTTAGACTTTTTCTTATATATCTACATATGTGTGTGTGTGTGTGTGTCATTCACATGTATATATATATATAAATATGTGTGTGTATATTTTCGAAAGGAGGGTCACCTCCTTCTCCCCCTGGAGTTCACATTATACACCAAGACCCCCTTAGGGGTGATCCTTGGATCCGGAACTTACATTGTAAATTTCCTTATTTTGTTACTACTGTTCTTCTCCACCGTCACCCGAACGACAAACTCCCCCTCACCCTTGGATAGAGGACGGAGGAGTTAGTTTTCGTTTCCGATGGACAGGGATACTAAACTAGTAATTTTAATTACGTTTTGTAATTATATAAAGGGTCTTTCTTATTAGATAGAACGTGAGTCAAAGAACACACAAAAAATGTACTGAAATTCCAGGGACGGCCGATCAAGACATACAAATCCCAGACGGTACAGGACACATTAGAAGACGATAGAACCTCGACCAGACCGTCTCTGACATGTCCTGTAAAAGTACTACCGGATTGTCCTCAAGGTGCCGTCTGTGACCGGACCTACTTCCACGGACAGGGGATTGGGACATCTGGCCACGTGAACTGTAAAACGATGACCGTACCTATGTACTTATGTACACGACCACGTAGATTGTCCTTAAATACAAATCTTCGTCCTAGAACAAGTGAAAACATACTCTACAAAGGACAACTGAACCCTTTGAACTTCACAAACTTCCTTCAACCCCATTTTCGTAGTCTGTGGGCTTCTCTACGGTATATAACTGAGAAACCGTCAAATAAATGACTTTTCTCAATACACAACCACTACTTATTCCGGAAACGAGTCGGGTCCTTAAGAACACTTCAGGTCCGTCGTCCTTGGGCCAGTCACAAAGGGTCACTAGTCGATTCCCTTTTTGTTTTTAGAATATTGTGATTGAGGTTTGCGGGGGAAAGGGAACGTCTTCCATCATAACAGAACGGTCTGAATCCTTTCGATATGGAACACGGGTCGAGAACCGGATTGTCAGTGTTTCGACGTCATTGTACTCACACAAAGGGAACGGGTGACAGGGAGTTAGTTACGGGGTAGAGGGAAAATCAAAGAACTTTATTTCTTTAAACTGGAAAGACGTTCATCTTGTAAAAAGTCAAAGAATTCTATCACTTTTTCCATCAAACCCTGTCTGTTATTTCATCCTTATATTTACGAACTCGAGAGACAATTTAAACACTAGTCTGTCTCTACTCGGAGGACATCATCTGTCCTCCCGGACCGTTGGAGGAAAAGAGACAACTTACCCTTCTTTCCTGTCGACAACCCCCAAATTTCCCGAAATAGTGAAAAATGACCCACAGGGATCCGTACAATTCTTGAAGACTCGGAGTCAAAAAGGAGACAAGACACCCCTATTATTATGGATTGGTCACCCCAACTCTGAGTTATTCACAGTGTTTACCGTCGGGGTGGGGTGTGAAATTGAGAACAAATTCGTAGTCCGAGTTACCAAGTATTACATATCTCAATACCTAATGTGTAAGAAGGAGGTATAACTTTACTATAAACGAACAGAAAAAAAGAATTGGTATATAGGGTATAGAACACTACCAATTCTCGTAACTAATAAAAGGATATAATGACATTCTTTTATCTAATAGACGGTATTTACGAACACAGGTAAAGGTGAGAATGATCAGTCCTGACTCAAAGCTATTTGATGAAGGGTTCAAGACTTCCTTGACCCAAATCCCGATTTTCTTTAGTTTGCCATTGGAACTACCTTCACCTTGTCTCCGGGTACCACCACAGGGACCTCGACACCTCCAGTGACCGCAGACGGAGACCGGTACCTGTCTCTCCGACTCGTAGTGGTACGGAGAAGTCACACTACCATCTTAACCGACAGGATCGATCGGCAGAACAGACGGACACGACACGAGTAGTCAATTCGATGGTTGTGAGGAACAACCACAGGGACAAAAACAAAGACACGTAGGTCCCTTATATTTGACTCATTGGACTCCCGCCTTCTCCCACGTCTCTCCGTCACTGCCAACGGTCGGGAGACGGGAGAGGTGACCTTACGGTGTGTAACACAGGAAGTGACGTTCTGAACATAAATCATGGACTCTCGTTCACCCCCTAGACATTGGTAGCGGACATTAAAAGGTGGAACTGAGGAGTGGCACACGTACTCGTGTGACCGAATCTTTAGTCGACCGGTCGTCGGTGTACGGTCCGGTCGCACGGGACGAAAGTCGACCTCGCGGTGTCCCGACACAAGAAACACCAGTCGGAAAAGAAACATAGGGAAAGGATGAGACCCGGTTCCCGTCAAGAACCGGTGTAAACTAACACGAACTTAACACTAAATCTTAACCTTGTTACTATAGTGAAACCAAATCTTTTTAATTTTAGGTCTTTATGTCACATTGAGGGTTGAAGACTTTCACAAAGACTTTTATTATATATCCTATGAAGTAATAAGTTTCGTCAAAGTATTAAATCTCAGGATAAAGACACCTTACAAGGGTTAAACCGTTCGGTCTATAAGATTTTAATAAACTTGTGACAACTTTTTCACCACGGGACCTCTGAAGGAAAAATCTGTATACCGGAAGGAAACAGTCCGAAGTCCTAAACACGGGGGAGCTTCGGTAATCCCTAAACTCGATATCTCTTTTAGGTTTCACACAGAAAGAACATCTGAACGAGGAAGTAGACCCCTCCCTCCAAGGGTAAGACCTTATACATACTATCAATACTTTGAGCACTACTTCCAAATCAGTAGGAAAAATGTTTCAATAATTTTATTTATCGTGTCTTCCCAAACTTTCCTTTTCAGGACACAGAGAAGGTATAAGGAGGGATCTCTACTAACATTTATTGAAAATACATAGAAAGATCTGTAAAAGAGACGTCAATATTTGAATTTGTATGTATACAAAAGTGTTATGTGTATGTGGTGTACATAAGAAAGTGGTGTACATGTGTATGTGTTTATTAAGTATATAGATAAAAAAATCTTCACGTTTATCTTAAAATGATATATGTGGTAAAACATAGAATGAGAAAAGTGAATTACGATATAATTTCGTGAAGGGTACAATTATGTGCATCTAGAGTATAAAAACCACCGACGTATCATAAGGTAACACCCCAACATGGTATTAAATGTACTACACTACAGACAACAACCTACAAATCCAACAGAGGTGAAAAATTGCGAGTGTCAGAACAATACCCAAAGGAGTATGTATAGAATGGGTTACATAAACTACCCACTTATGAGAACAATCAACCTAGTATAGAACTCTTGACATAACGAAATTAATTAATTAAATAAATAAATCTAAAAAAACTATACCTGGTAAAAAATTTCAGAAATAATTTAAAAAATGTTGTAACGAACATTTTTTTTAACAAAATCAAAAAACCAGTACTCCGTACGAATAGAGGGATTGGGCCCTAGTTTGGACGTGGAGGACGTAACCTTCCATTTCAGGATCGGTGACCTGGTAGTCCCTTCAGAGTACGAAATACATAATAAAAATTTTTCATAAACAAATAAAATGAAAAACCAACGTGACCCAGAAGTGACGACGTACTCCCGAAAGAAAAGTAACTCCATGTGCCCGAAGAGTAACTCCAACAAAGAGAACAGCTTCTCGTGTCCGAGATCCCGTCCGTCCGAAGTCATCAATGTCGTACGTCCGAGTCATAAACGTCGGACGTCCGAGATCTCACGTCTGAGTCACCAATACCATGTACCCAAGGTAACGATGAACCGTACACCTTAGAAGAGTCTAGTGTCTAGCTTGGACACATGGGACGTAACCGTCCTCCTAAAGATAGGTGACATGGTGGTCCCTTCTGGGATGACAAATAAAATTTATAATCACTAAATCATCTATAATCACCTCTTATAAATATTACTTCGGATGCCCTGGGTCCAAGCTAGGACCCAACCCTTCCTAGGGAGTTTTTCCTTTACCGTTGGGTGAGGTTATAAGAAAGGACTTCTTGATGTACCTGTCTCCTAGGATTGCCTAGGAATGTCAGGTACCCCAGTGTTTTTCCCAGTCTGAACTGATTCACAGATTGTGTGTATGTTACTGGTTTTTTACTAGGGAAATTCTTTCATATTCTTTGTGTAAATGTCTACCACCTTCCCGATCTCTTCGGTCAAATCAATCTAACTAGAATGATAAAAGACCCTCAATAAAGTACCATTTTATAAACAAAATCTTGTAGTTTAATTATACGGTACTTCCTTAAATTCCCTCATTGTAAAAAATCACTCAAAGGTATCACCGTCTATGTCTCGACACCGTGTATGTAGAAATCTTACAACAAGGTCTCCACCTTGATACTTTCTTAAAGAGTATTTTCTTTCACTCTTTACAACCCCACCTAAAAAGAAAGATTCCGACACAAGTATTCACTATTTTCACTGTCGAAAAATTTTTGAGTGATTTCTTGATCTACATACTCATTTATCCTCTTTCCTCGACTTACTTGTACAAACGTGTTTTTACCCGTTGGGTAAAATTAAGGTACTTTACTTATGATTGATGACAAATTTCATTTAGAACTATAGTAATTGTCTATACGAGAGGAATTTGTCTAAGGAATCTTAATCTAAGTACGTTTATTTGAGTCTTGTTAGACTCAAGTGTGAATTTAGGGAAAAAGGAAAACACCCGTTTCGAGATGACAGTCAGACTAATCGTCGCGGGGGCACAAGTTTTTCGACACATGGAGCGGACTCCACCCAGGGGTCACGGTGTCAGGTCGAACGAGGACTTACCTGACGGTGAGACGGTGGTTCTTACTGGGAACCGTCGAGGTCGAGGTCCGGTCCTGTCTAACAGAAGATGATACTAAGACACAGAATATTGTTACGCAGGTAGAAGGGAGAAAACAAATCTATTGAGTCCAAAAGTGAGGTGTGGTCACTAAGAGTTGGTCTCCACTAAAAACGGGGGTAGCCTGTAAACCGTCACAAACCCATCAGGAGGAAGAACGACGAAAAAACTTCGGGTTGTCTCTAACCCGGTAGAGAAATAAAACGGTTCCTTTCTAGAATTTTTGTCGTATATAGTCAGTGAGGTGTTTGAAGTGTAGTAAAACACTTTTTTTACAATAAAATTATAGGTTTCACTTTCTTTTTAGAGTAGGGGTTTATTTCTAGGTAGAAGAGGTCAGTGATCAAAAGAGTGAATCGGTACTTGACCACTCTTAAAGTAGTGCTGAGTCGTACTCAAATATCCGGTGACGAGTCCTGATAAACTACATATGTCGTGCGTTTCGTGACGGACGACAGGGGAATATGTACTATCCATTGACCTTTTACCACTATTTATGATAATGATTGATATAGAATCTCCAATACCACGTATTTTAAACTCAGGAAGGATGGTAAAAATTTTTAAAATTGTAGAAACTTGTTCACTTACCCATCGACCGATAAGAAAAGACAGTTAATTTAAAAGAGACCACCTCTGTAAAGACATTTCAAACACTTAGTATAAAAATCATCTAATATGGTTCTAAGTTCAAGTCAATTTTACAAACAGAGAGACGAAATATCCGTTTAGTAATCCAATCACTCTTCATTGAAAAGATTACACATAGAAAGAATGATCCACAATTATGGAGTGATTGTACGACTCGAGAAAAGACAAAAGAGGTATAACATAACCCAACAAATGAACTTGAGGACTACTGACCTAAGAAATTTTACGTCATCCACAACAAGTAAGTAGGTCAGTTATTCACAAATGACTCACAGACAATACACAGTCTGGGACGTGAACCGTGACCCGTATGTGTCACTCGTTTTATTTCTGGGTCGGAAGTTCCTCGAAAATAAGATCGTGATCCCAGGACCAACCTCCCCCATTTCTTCCCTATCTATGTGTTATTTTGTTTATTTATTCATGATATAGTTAACTACGATACTTCTTTTGCGAACTCGTACCCCCACGTAAAATTTGTGGTGTCGATCCTTTCCGGAGACTATACACTGAATGCATCTCCGACCTTCTTAAAATCATAATCACTTCATTCAATTACGAAATAAAAAAAAACGAACATTTCAATTAAGACACTATTTCTCAGAGAAGATACGAAAAGAAACCTTCTCCTCTTTTACGTTTATGGTCTATTATCGTTAATCTCTTTATCAGTATATGAATATCGTGATAGAGGAGTTTCATGTTTCGTTTTTCTTCGTTTATTTTTCCTGACTACCAACAAAAACTGAAATATGGTTCTTAACTTGGTCGAAAAAAGTTTTATGGATGATGACGAAGAGTAGGTACCGTCGGACCCATAGTTAGGTCCTTCGTAGAAATTTTCACAATAAATAATTATAACCTTTTTCATTCAGAGTAGACACCCTGGGTTCTTCGAGTTTCTTTTCATGACTCGTGAGTCACCACCAAATAAATCCTTGTAGACATATAAAGGACCATTTACAAGGACTTAAAATTTATGAAGACTTGTGTCGGGATATCTTAATTAAGGAATTGTATTAAGGTTTCAGTACTTTCTAATAACTTAAAAGACGAAAATCGCTTTACAAGTTGAAAACTCCGACGTCAACCATTGTAGGAAAATTTATTCAAGACGCGAAGGTTCTAATAAGAAAGATTAATGTGTGGTGGTCTCCTGACCTCCTCTGTAACTCAAAATAGATTCCAACAAACAGTGGTAAGTACGAGGAACCCTTAAAGACATCAAGACTTTACGTAAGTAGAGACTCTCCCTCGTCCGGACCACTCCGTAACCCGAAGAAACAGACGATCGTCTACTCGAGCCACCAACTAAACTAACATGATTCACTCGGAGAAGTCGGAACTAAGAGTTGTAACCGACTCTTACTAATCACAGTGGACCCTTCCTCGAAATTACTATAATGACTACGAACCCTGGGTGACAGTCTCGAAACTAAATTAACCATGCCTCCCGTCGGACCCCTTAGTCCTCAAAAATTTTGGAGGAGTCCATCAAGGTTATACGTCGATTTGAATTTTTGGTGACGGAGATCTCGTCAAGAAGAGATTTACATTACAGGTATAGTCAGCAGTCAGACAAAATTTTGCATCTAAGATTAAGTCATTTCAGACTCCATCCCTGGTTACTATAGATTTATTCTGACATCTCGGTCCCAATCGTCTGATACCGGATATCTGGTTTAGACTGGGTCCGGACAAATACATGTCGGAATATCTGTACCTTGTTGTCTGACCAGGGTTTATCCTTTTCCTCATACAGTTCCGACATATAACAGTGGGACGAATAAATTGAAGATACGTCTCATGTAGTACTCTTTGCGACCCGACCTCCTTCGTGTTCGACCTTAGTTCTAACGACCCTCTTTATAGTTATTGGAGTCTATACGTCTACTGTGGTGGGAATACCGTCTTTCACTTCTCCTTGAGTTTTCGGAGAACTACTTTCACTTTTTCCTTTCACTTTTTCAACCGAATTTCGAGTTGAAAGTCTTTTGATTCTAGCACCATAGACCAGGGTAGTGAAGTACCCTTTATCTACTCCTTTGTCCCCTTTGTCACAGTCTGAAATAAAACCCCCCGAGGTTTTAGTGACATCTACCACTAACGTCGGCACTTTAATTTTCTGCGAATGAGGAACCGTCCTTTCAATACTGGTTGGATCTATCATATAAGTTTTCGTTTCTGTAGTGACGGTCGGTTCCAGGTATATCTGTTCTGATACTAGAACGGCTATCAGTACATGCCTACACTCTCCACCTAGTATTTCTTCCGACTCACGGCTTCTTAATTACGAAAGTTTGACACCACGACCTCTTTTGAGAACTCTCAGGGAACCTTTCGATTATCTAGTTTCGTCAATTAGAATTTCCTTTAGTTGGGACTTATGAGAAACCTTCCTGACTACGACTTCGACTTCGAGGTTATGAAACCGGTGGACTACGTTTGTCGACCGTGTAATCTTTTCTGGGACTACGACCCTTTCTGACTTCCGTATTCCTCTTGTCCCGTTGTCTCCTATTCTACCACCCTACCGTAGTGGGTAAGTTACCTGTACTTGAACCCTCTACCACTCCCTGTCCCTTCGGACCGTACGACGTCAGGTACACCAGAGTCTCAGCCTGTACTGAACCGTCGACTTGTTGTTGTTGTTTTACCGTGTTGATCATCTTAAACTTCGAGTACCCAAAACCCAGTACCTTTCTTTCTTTCTTTCACTTCAGTGAGTCAGCACAGGCTGAGAAACGTTGGGGTACCTGACATCGGATGGTGCGAAGAGGTAGGTACCCTAAAAGGTCCGTTCTCATGACCTCACCCAACGGTAAAGGAAGAGGTCTCCTAGAAGACCTGGGTCACTAGTTTGGACCCAGAGACCGTAACATCCGTCTGCGAAATGGCAGACTTGTACCTTAACCGATACTTATCTTCATAATCATAAAATTTTCTTTAAAGACGAGAGATTAATGTAAAAAATTTTTTAAGAATTCACTGAAATAAAATAAAAAAAAATCAAAAAATAAAAAATTTAAAATTTTAGAAATTAAGAATGTACGCAAGGGTTTGTACTTGGGGGGAGGGTAGAGGGAGGGGTATTGTAGAGAGACCCAGTAGGGGTACGTGGTCGGGGTTCGTACGACATAGGACGCAGTCTGTATCTGACCGCTAAGTTAAATAATATCGTGGTTTTTCTTTGTAAAAGGAACTTAGTGTTAAAAGACCAAAATTTATTCCTAAAGGACCCGTCTATCTAAGTTCTTGGTGACTCCTAAGGAGAAATCTTTGTCTTTTCAAGACACGGATCTAGACAGTGTGTGTTGGACTGACTATTACCAACTATATATATATAAACTGAGTAACCTTTTTAAGGACTACGACCCTTTCTAACTCTCGACTTCTTCTCCCACAGTCTCCTATTCAACCGACCTATCGTAGTGGTTAAATTACCTGTACTTGAACCCGTTTGAAGCCCTCTACCACTCCCCGTCCCTCCGGACCACATAACGTCAGGTACCCCAACGTCTCAGTCTGACTTGACCCGAGAACCTGTTGTTGTGTATATAAAACCGACACGATACGTCGAATAGTCTCTTCCGTTACCGTGGGGTGAGGTCATCAGAACGGACCTTTTAGGGTACCTACCTCCTCGGACCTTCCGACGTCAGGTACCCCAGCGACTCCCAGCCTGTGCTGACTCGCTGAAGTGAAAGGGAAAAGTGAAAGTACGTGACCTCTCCCTTTACCGTTGGGTGAGGTCACAAGAACGGACCTCTTAGGGTCCTTGCCCCCTCGGACCACCCGACGACAGATACCCCAGCGTGTCTCAACCTGTACTGACTTCACTGAGTCGTTGTACGTCGAATACCTTNCCTGTGCTGACTCGCTGAAGTGAAAGGGAAAAGTGAAAGTACGTGACCTCTCCCTTTACCGTTGGGTGAGGTCACAAGAACGGACCTCTTAGGGTCCTTGCCCCCTCGGACCACCCGACGACAGATACC
The DNA here is from genome assembly GCA_006410555.1 of Capra ibex. Classification (NCBI taxonomy): domain Eukaryota; kingdom Metazoa; phylum Chordata; class Mammalia; order Artiodactyla; family Bovidae; genus Capra; species Capra ibex. Next base: position 616,270 of record SJYO01050271.1, read on the forward strand.
CCAGCGTGTCTCAACCTGTACTGACTTCACTGAATCGTTGTACGTCGAATACCTTAGAATCGGTCTCTAACTTCGACATGGGAACCGTCACTTTCATACCTCAGGATTGGTGACCGGACGGTACCTTAAGGGATTTATAACCAAAGTTCACTTCACGACCTACTTACTTAAAAACACAAAGTCCCTAGGTAAGGGATACCCATTTGTCCTCCGTCACACTGAAATTTTAGTCTTTTTAACTCGTTGATTATAATGAATCCAGGTGTAGAAGTCAAGTGTCTACTCCTAGAGTCTGAGGTCTTTTACGTTCAGTCCCGGACTCACGGTATCGTGCTATTACCATCTTCACCGAGACCTTGAATAAGAAGACTAAACCAAGGACCAAGTATGAAAAAGAGCAAGATTGGTCACCAATCCTGAGGTAACCTAGTATAAGTTCTAGGTTATAATACTGACTTTACGAACTGTCATATTTTCCCGGTCAAAATTTTGACAGTGTCCCTAAGGAAGTCCCGGGACACCATTCCTTAAGTGGACGGTTACGTCCTGTGTCCAAGTTAGGGACTAGACCCTTCTAGAGTGTACGACGCCTCGTTGATTCAGACACACGGTGTTGATGTCTCGGACACGAATCTTGGACCCTCGGTTTTGATGACTCCGGGCGTACGGAAGCTCAGGTACGAGGTGGTCTCTCCGATAGTGTTACTCTTCGGGAGTGGGGTGTTCATCTCTTATCAGGGGTGAGTACGGTCGATTTCCTTTCGGGTACGTCGTCACTTCTGGGTCACGTCGGTTTTTATTTATTTTAATGGACATATTTCTTCGTTTTGACAGTGTCTAGAAGGATAAAGAAATGAGTGTCACAAGTACAAAAGGAAATCTTGGAACTCCTATAAGTATTATCGATAAAAGTTCAAGAACAGACGAGTAAGGTAGTAGAGACAGGAAAGTTCTAGATCAAGATGACTAACTAAAAAGAAGACCTATATCCAGTGTAAAAAGATGAAGAGTTCAGATCAATTCAAGAAGATCGACGAACCTGAAGTACTATACAACAACTGCAGTTACAACAACAACAACAACAAACGAAATTTTTCATGACTTCAAAGAAAACCGTCTGTCAATTCAATGAACGAGCAGTCGAACGACAAAAAGTCCGAACAAAAATTCAAGTAATCCCTCTAAAACCACATCGGAAATGAGTCAGGAATCAAATCGAATAATGGTTCTACACCGGAATGACCTAGTGATGACTGCCAGTCGTTCAAAAGAAGGAATACCGACGGTCTTGTACCGTCAGAAGGTCGGGACACGTTCCAAAACCTGAACAAGTCGAGTTGAAGGGACCGAAACGGACCGAAATACCTCAAAGTGGTATTTACACGTGTTGAATCACGAGTCAAGAACAAGTCGACGAGTCAGAACAGACTGAGAAACACTACGGTACCTGTCACCGTGTGGTCCGAGGGTACAAGAAGTGACAGAGGGCCTTAAACGAGCTTGAGTACAGGTAACTCAGCCACTACGGTAGGCTGTTAGAGTAGGAGACTACGGGGAAGGGGAGGTCGGGAGTTAGAAAGGGTCTTAGTCCCAGAAAGGGTTACTCAGCCGAGAAGTGTAGTCCACCCGTTTGATAACCTCGAAGTCATAGTTAGAAAGGTTACTTATAAGTCCCAACTAAAGGAAGTCCTAACTAACCTAACTAGAAAACGACAGGTTTCCTGAGAACTCTCAGAAGAACTCGTGGTGTTAAGTTTTCATAGTTAAGAAGCCACGAGTCGAAAGTAATACCAGGTTTAGAGTGGAGATATGTACTGATGACTTTTTTGGTATCGAAACTGATATGTCTGGAAACAGCCGTTTCACTACAGAGACGAAAAATTATGTCACAAATCCTAACAGTATTCCCGAAGGGACCACGGAGTCTGTCATTTCACAGACGAACGTTACGTCCTGTGGACCCAAGTTAGGGACCCAACCCTTCTAGGAGACCTCTTCCTTTACCGTCGGGTGAGGTCATGAGAACGGACCTTTTAAGATACCTGCCTCCTCGGACCATCCGATGTCAGGCACCCCAGCGTTTCTCAGTCTGTGTTGACTCGCTGAAGTAAAAGTGAAAGTGAATCCTAACAGTATCGAAAAGAGGCCTTCTCGTTTACAGAAAATTAAAGTACCGACATCAATGACAGGTATCATTAAAACTTCGGGCTCTTTTATTTTATACGGGAACAAAGGTGAAAAAGGGATATATAAACAGTACTTGTCTACCCTGACCTACGGTACTAGAATCAAAAAACTTACAACTCAAAATTCGGTTGAAAAAGTGAGAGGAGAAAGTGGAAGTAGTTCTTCGAGAAATCAAAGAGAGGTGAAAGACAGTAATCTCACTATAGTAGACTTATAGACTATGACAATTATAAAGAGGGTCGTTCTCTAAGTAGGGTCGGGTCTTAAAGCGTACTACATGAGACGTATATTCAATTTATTCGTCCCACTGCTGTATGTCGGAACTGTATGAGGAAAGGGTTAAAACTTGGTCAGGTAACAAGGTATAGGTCAAGATTGACAACGAAGAACTGGACGTATGTCTAAAGAGTCCTCCACCCATTCCACTAGACCATAAGGGTAGAGATTGTTAAAAGGTGTCAAACAACACTAGGCGTATCAGTTTCCGAAATCACATCAGTACTTCGTCTTCATCTACAAAAAGACCTTAAGGGAACGAAAAAGATACTAGGTTACCTACAACCGTTAAACTAGAGACCAAGAAGACGGAAAAGATTTAGGTCGAACATGTAGACCTTCCAGAACCAAGTGTATGAAAACTTCGGATCGAACTTCCTAAAACTCACAATGAAACGATCGTACACCTTACTTACGTTAACATACCATCAAACTTGTAAGAAACCGTAACGGGAAGAAACCCTAACCTTACTTTCGACTGGAAGAAGTCAGGACACCGGTGACGACTGAAAAGGTTTAAAGGACCGTATAACTCATGTCGTGAATGTGTCGTAGTAGAAATCCTAAACTTTATCTAGTCGACCTTAAGGTAGTGGAGGACTACAAAGGATTCCGGGTGAACTGAAGTGTGAGGTCCTACAGACCGAGACACACTCACTGGTGTGGTAAGACCAATAGGTCCAGTAATTCTAGAAAAAACGTATCAAGACACGTAAAAACAGTGGAGAAGCATTATAGAAGACAATCCAGGTATGGTAAAGACAGGAAATAGTACGGACAGAAACGTACTTTACAAGGGAACACATAGACTAAAAGAACTTCTCTAGAGATCAGAAAAGGTAAGATAACAAAAGGAGATAAAGAAACGTAACAAGTAAATTTCTCCGGAAGAATAGAAAGGAACGATAAGAGACCTTGAGACGTAAGTCAACCCACATAGAAAGGGAAAGAGGAGACGGAAAACGAAGAGAAGAAAAAAGTCGATAAAAATTCCGGAGGAGTCTGTTGGTGAAACGGAAAAACGTAAAGAAAAAGAACCCCTACCAAAACCAGTGACGGAGGACATGTCACAATATTTGGAGACAGGTATCAAGAAGTTCGTGAGAACAGACGGTCTAGATTAGGGAACTCAGATAAGTAGTTGAGGTTATATATTTGTATTCCCTAAACTTAATCCAGAATGGACTTATCGGATCACTAAAGGGGAGCAAAGAATTAAATTCGGACTTAAAACGTTATTCCTCAAGTACTAGACTCGGTGCCAGTCGAGGGCCAGAACAAAAAGACTGACATATCTTGAAGAGGTAGAAACCCATGTTTCTTATATTAGTTAGCCTAAAGTCATAACTGGAACACTACAGGTACACATCGCAGCAGAGAACACAACAACCTTCACCCCAAAATGATACTGGTCACATAAGAGAACTGTTTCGAGACAATAGGAAACCGGACGGAGTAAACATGAGATTCTGGTTTGAACGGACAATGAGGTCCATAGAGAACTGAAGGATGAAAACGTAAGATTAGGGATACTACTTTTCTTGTAGAAAACAAACAAACAATCAAGATGTTCCAGAATATCCAGAAGTATCTTGACAAACTGAGAAGTCGAAGAAGTCGTAATCACCAACCCTGTTTTTGACACTTAATGAAACTACAATTTACCAAGCGGAAGTTTTACTTAGTTCTAGTACACGAGTCATTTTCTACGTTTTTCTTATGGACAACGTCAGAGACCTCGGGAAAGGGACACATCTAGGGAGGAGAGATCCTGAATCGGAGTGTTTACGGTTCATGGAATGTGAGCATAGACAGAGGAATAACCCGAGACGAATCTAGGGTGAGGACGTGACACCAGGTCTTTTACGGAGGTCCGTCCTTTGACCCCGTCAGGAGCGCGTAGAACAAAACAAAAGGAAAAGAGTCCCTAGGATATGGTGGACACAGGTCATAAACTTTTCTCAACAAGGTATGTAAAACAGGATAAAAGACCAATAAATGTCGTCTTCCCGTTCAGACCATGGTCTATAACATAGTAACCGTCTCCAAAAACAACAACAAGTCAACGAGTCAGAACAGACTGAGAAACGTTGGGGTAGGAAGTGATAGAGGATCTCAACTGAGTTTGAGTACAGGTAACTCAGTTACTACGGTAGGTCGGTAACGTAGGAGACAACAGAGGAAGAGGAGGACGGGAGTTGGTAAGGGTCTTAGTCCCAGAAAAGATCGCTCAACCGAGAAACGTATTTCACCGGTTTCATTACGTCGAAGTCGAAGTAGTAGACAGGAAGGTCACTTATAAGTCCCTACTAAAAGAAAACCTAACTGACCAAACTATAGGAACGTCAGGTTCCCTGAGAGTCTTCAGAAGAGGTCGTGGTTAAACTCTCGTAGGTAAGAAACCGCGAGTCGGAAAAAATAAAGGTTGAGAGTGTAGACATGTACTGATGACCTTTTTGGTGTCGAAATTCATATACCTGGAAACAGTCGTTTCACTACACAGACGAAAAATTATACGACACTTCCAAACATATCGAAAAGAAGGTTCCTCATTCACAGAAAATAAGATAAAATAAAAAAATCCATAAACATCAAATAAAAAATAATAATAATAATAAATTTTAAAATTTTAGAAATTAAGAATGTACGCAAAGGTTTGTACTAGGGGGGAGGGTGGAGGGAGGGGTATTGTAGAGACACCCAGTAGGGGTACGTGGTCGGGGTTCGTACGACATAGGACGCAGTCTGTATCTGACCGCTAAGTTAAGAATGTACTATCATATGTACAATCTTACGGTAAGAGGGTTTAGTAGGGTGGGAGAGGGAGAGGGAGACTCAGGTTTTCAGGCAATATGTGTAGACACAGAAAAAAGGACAGCCTCGTTCACAGAAAATTAAAGCACCAAAGGCAATGACAGACGTCACTAAAGTCTCGGATTCTTTTATTTCAGACAGTGACAAAGGTGAAAAAGCGGTAGATAAACGGTACTTCAAAACACTCTCCAATAAATCTAAAAAAAGAGATGATAAAAAGGTATAATTCATTTCCGTTTCTAGAACAGGGGTGAAATATCCAATCTACTGTGTCTCAGCGGTTCTCACTAATTCTTCGAACTCTAGTGTATACCGTCCTTGGAACCTAGTACACTGGAACGGGACTGAATGATTTGATCTAGGGCGGACACCTGGATTCGTATGGTCACTCACAACCATCACCGTGTGGTCACTCATAATGACCAAGGTCAACCGTCTCTGTTTTCGTCACCTCTTTTCTCTTTTGTCTTATTTCTTTCACCATCTTCTTACCCCATCCTTCTCGAGATACAGACACATAGTCCTCTCTTTCAACCCCGACGATATCATTGGGGTTCTCAACACATTCCACAGTGAGTGACAGTGAACATTGTTATGTCTTTATTATCGACGACTGAACTCTAGGAAGTTATATAACAGAGTAAATTAGAAGTAAGAGATGGATTTCTTCTGTGATTATAAGGACATAATATCTACTCCTTTGACTCCGAGTTTCCGTTTTAATGGACGGGTATTGTTATAACGTCGTTACCACTCTAAACTTGTCCCGTGTCGTCTGAGGCTTCAAGGACGATCAGTAGTAATACCAAGCGGTCGTCTCCCATGGAAAGGGACTGAGTAAAAACAATTAAACGGATCATAAAAAAGGGGAAAGTGGACTAAGACGGGGATGTCCTTATGGTAAATAAAAAAAGAATAAAAACTTTAGTTATGTACGATTAACATCCTCTGAACCTTTTATGTCTTGTAATCTTCCTGTTTTTAGTAGACATATGAGTGGCAATAGGTAATAAAAGTCAGAGTTTGAAACATTGTGAGTGAAAACATTGACGAAACAGAAGAGGTGCATATTACACCATAAATAACTACTTACAAATAATTAAAATCCGTGGTAGTCTTGAGACGTCTTATAAATTTTGTCGTCAATTAAACGATTCTTTCAGTGTGTAAACAAAAACACGGATTTCTCGAGGACCTCAGGTCACCTGCGTGTACCCCCGGACTATCGGAAAAGGTCAAAGTCCAGACACGACACGATTGAAAGTACCGGGAGTGCCGATTCCTCGTTACGTTCCCGTGGTACGACATGGGTGTCCGTGAGTCGACTATGGAAAGCTGACATCCGGAAGTCTCTACCTTTCATTTAAGTCATATCTATAAGTGGTTGACAAGTAACTTGTTCGGGACACGAAGGAGGATCCCTCCTTCACACTCGATCTTTGTCGGAAAGGACAGAACTTTAAATGGGAAATCACTATCTTTTGGGTACTTTAGGTAAAGACTTTGTAGGTCTAATCTTCTGTAAAAGGGTGGTACTATAAAAATGGTCATTTGAGTCTTAACAAACGGTATCCATCCAAACTTTTCCTTGTCAACACCTTCAGGTTCCTTTCAAGTATTTTATTTCTACCCTTGCACAATGAAATCCGACTATAATCTACTAGAGAATCGGACGACAGTACGACAGAGTGTCCCTTCCAAAATACATACGGAGGGATCTAGAACAGAAGAAAAGTAGAGGTTCAGACTACATATTCGAAATCGGCCCCGGAAACTAAATGTCACAAGACTTCTTTCTCTGACTCCCACTGTTTCGGTCGGTCCGGTAGGGACTCTCGGACCATATAACAGGGTTTAGTTCGACAGACTTTCGGTGTGTCTCCTAAAGACGTCGCACGAGTCCCTCTCGGACGACCTCCGTCGTGGGACTTTCGGAGTATTTTATCACAAAGGGGTAGAATGAAACTTTCCGTGTCAAACGAACCCATACCGTCGTTAAACATTAGGAAACCTAGTAGAAAGTGATAGTTCTCAAATCAGTTGACTCTTTATTCTTTAGCACCCAGGTAGTCAATATCTATATAATTTATTTCCCGAAATTTTAATACACCTTCAGACACTGGTTATATAAAAAAAATCAAAATTAACGAAATGTTACAGTACAATCAAAGATGACATGTCGTTGTACTTAGTCGATATTCATATGTATGTAGGAAAGGGAGGACACCGAGCGAAGGTAAAAAGGACGTAGGGTAGGGAGATCCAGTAGTGTGTCGTGACTGGACTCGAGGGACCCAACGTCTCGTCTAAGGGTGACTAATAGATGAAATGTATACCGTCATACATATACAGTCACGATGAGAGAGTTAAATATGGGGGTTAAGGAAGGGGTGACAACACAGGGGTTCAGGAAAGAGACACAGACGTACACCGGTTGTAAAAAAATTTGAGAGTTTGTATCGAACCATTTTTGAAGCAACATCGTATGACTCATAACTCCCTGTCACTCAAGTCAATGGACTCAATAGTGAGTCAAACCCTCACTATTTTTTAATGGGGGTTATAAGGTGTCGAATTTTGTTGTTTGTAAGTAATAGAGTGTCAAAGACCCCCAGTTTTTAGACCCCCACCGAATCGATTCCTAAAGACCGAATTCCTCAGAGTACTCCAACGTCAGTTCGGAACTGACCGCGATCTCCTAGACGAAGGTTCTTCTAAGTGAGTACACTGAGGACCGATCTCAAAAGGTAAGAGGTCCGGGGAGGTGTCCCGACGACTCACAGGAGTTTTGTACCGTCCACCGAAGATGGGTTCACTCAACTCTCTCTCTCTCTCTCCACCTCACACGAGTTTTGTCTTCGGTGTCATGGAAAGTATGTAGATTAGAACCTTCCTTGTCTGACAATGAAGATGGTATAAGATGCACAGTGTACCCGGATGGGACGATGTCGTACCCTCCTCCGATAAGGTCTTAAAGTACTTGAGGTCCTCTACCCCTGGAAATCCCCAGTAGAACCTCCGAACCGATGGTACAGACGACAACTAGTCCGTTTTAAAGTAAATTTTCAGGTAGTACAACACAGTCCACTCAACTATATATGACGAAGACAACAAGCAGAAGAACTCTCTGTCTTTCACTTTTAGGTCTAGACTCTCCGACACTTCCACGTACACACACAGGGATTTAGGGTCCGTACTCCGGTTAAGATATCGAAGGATAGTAGGCAGTCCGCTTTCTCGACTGTGAAGTCTCCGTGCCTAACTAGTGAACGTCTGAAAACCCTGACCTACTTGTCAGAGTTGGACCCGTTCTGGTCCCTGGGTCATGTTCCCTTTTTGGGGAAGAACAGACAGGCGACTTCCCCTGTGACTGGTCCGAGGTCCAGACCCCTTAGACTCCTCCCCTGGACAACAGTCACCTTGTAGGACCCTTGTGTAGTTTCGGTACCACGGAAAATCGGGAGTAAAAGGTGTTTCCCTTTCTCCCTAGGTCACAATCCGACGACCATTTCGGGAAGGAAATTAGAGGAGGTATACTCTAGATCCAGACCATAACCGGTTCACTATACGAACGAGATCTTAAATTTAAGGAGTCACAATGTTTCACCAACCCGATCCTCTTTTTAAATAGTCGTGGGCGAAAGGAAACTCAAGTCAGTACAACGTTGATGATAAAGTCGTCCATAACTGGTGACTTCTCAATGACCCGTAAGTTTACACTTTCGATGACCAAAGATTCACCGTAAAATAAAGGTGAGTCTCTGAATATTCATCGGTCAGAATACCGTACGTTCACCTCCATGGACTGTTATGGGACCGAAGAGGTCATTGTTTATCAGTCTCCCTTAATGGTTTCAGGGGGTCTGTAAGACTCGTCACACGTTTACTACACGAATAAACGAAAAGTTTTTTTAATATGGGAGGCAGGTATAAAAGGGTGACTCTTATAAGAATGATGTAAACGAAATAGTAAGAGAGACAAAGGTAAGTTACGACGAAAAGTTTTCCCAACAAGAACAATATTCCTATTATTTAATTGTAACATTTTATGATTTCTTGATTTGAATTTCTTCTTTCAAATCTTTCTTCTTTGAGATTCTACTTTTCTCACCTTTCTTCAACCCTACCAGAAGTTCGTGTAGATTACTGAATAAAAGAATATTGACAAGTGTAGTGAATTGAGACCAAGCACCCATGTACTTCCAAACGATAAAAACAAAAACATACAAAGGACGAACGAACTCATAAAGTACATAAAAAATTTTTCGTTATGACTCTTCTTTGGGAAGAGGAAAAATTTTTGACCTCTATTAAGAATTAGTAACAATGGTAAAAACACTAAATGAATATGGAAAAAAAAAATTCGGTTTATTTTGAGTGAGAGATACATACTAAAACGTACGTCGTAGAAAAGTAAGACACGGACGACAACGACGACGATTCAGCGAAGTCAGCACAGACTGAGACACGGTAGGGTATCTGCCGTCGGGTGGTCCGAGGGGGTAGGGACCCTAAGACACGGATCTTCCATCTTAATGACGTAGTTTTCCGTACGTGGAAAGGTTTAAACAATATATTCACGACAATTGTGAGGTTTGTTGACATAGTTTTTACAGACTCTCACTGACACAAGGGTGTAGGAACGACTGTACCCACTTTTTATTCTTAAGTAACAAGATTAACGTAAAGAGACTAATGATCATTCCAAACTCGTAGTGAGATAAATTAAAAGAATCTGTAAAATAAGAGGAAGCTTAATAGACAGGAATAGTAACCTAAAAAAATTTAACGCAATAAACGAAAAACTTTTTTAATATGGAAGGTAAGTATAAGAGGGTGACTCTTAGAAGAATGGTATAACGAAGTAGTAAGAGAGACATATAATAAAAAAGACAATTAGTAAACTCTCATTCACATCTGTACTACGAGGAAGTGAGCATTTATGACATCATGTCACATACAAAGGATATTTTCCCTGTAAAAGAATATATTGATGTCACGTAAATAGTTTTAGTCTCTTTAGTTGTAAATATGTCTCGAAGTGACACCTAATAAGGTGTCTGGCCTAATTCAAAAACGTCAACAGATAAAGGAAATCTGTACTCGGAAAAGACTATAGTAAATTTAAGTTTTTATTTAAAAATTAGTGACTTTTTGTAACTTAATATCTCTATACGATATTAAATAATCGATAGAAACGGTCGATAGTTGTTATAAAAATGAGAATGTTACGGTGACTCGTGTAGTCACAGGGTACACAAAACACAACGTAGGACGACTGTGTGTAGTCTCTACCGTCGAGACTCTTCCTTGTACAAATACCACACGCAGTCCCATCCTGACCCAGTCGACAACAGTAGCAACAACAACAAGTCAGCGATTCAGTACAGACTGAGACACTGGGGTACCTGACGTCGTGTGGTCCGAGGAGACAGGACGTGATAGAGGACCTCAAACGAGTTTAAGTACAGTAACTCAGTGACTACGATAGATCGGTAGAGTAGGACAGCGGGGGAAGAGGTAGACGGGAGTTAGAAGGATCGTAGTCACAGAAAAGGTCACACCGAAAAAGGTAGTCCACCAGTTTCGTAACCTCGAAGTCGAAGTCGTAGTCAGGATTACGTATAAGTCCTAACTGAAGAAAATCCTAACCGACCAAACTAGAAGAACGATGGGTACAGAGTTCTCAGAAGAGGTCGTGGTGTTAAACTTTCGTAGTTAAGAAACCGCGAGTCGGAAGAAATACCAGGTTGAGAGTATAGGGTATGTACTGATAACTTTTTTGTTATAGGAACTGGTATTCCTGGAAAAGGTCGTTTTAATACAGAGACGAAAAATTATACAATAGATCCAAACAGTATCGAAAAGAAGGTTCCTCGTTCACAGAATTAAGGTACCGATGTCAGTGGTAGATCACTAAAACCTTGGGTTCTTTTATTTTAGACAGTGTTAAAGGTGAAAAAGGGGTAGAGGAACGGTACATCACTACCCTGACCTAGGATTTTCTACTACGGCAATGTCACGACGTGAGTTATACGGTCGTTTAAACCTTTTGAGTTGTCATCAGTGTCCTGACCTCTTCCAGTCAAACATAAGGTTAGGATGTCTTTCCGTTACAGTTTCCTACAAGTTTGATGACGTGTTAATGTGAGTAGAGTGTACGATTGTTTCATTACGAGTTTTAAAAGATTCTGTCCGAAGACATCATACACTTGGAACTTGAAGGTCTACAAATTCGACCTAAATTTTTTTCGTCTCCTTGGTCTCTAGTTTAACGGTTGTAGGAAACCTAGTGACTTTTTCGTTCTCTCAAGGTCTTTGTGTAGACGAAATAACTGATGCGGTTTCGGAAACTGACACACCTAGTGTTCTTCGACACGTTTAAAGAATTTCTCCACCTTTATGGTCTGGTGGACTGGACAGAGGACTCTTTAGACATACATCCAATTCTTCGTTGTTCATCTTGACCTGTACCTTGTTGTCTGACCAAGGTTTAGCCCTTTTCTCATGTAGTTCCGACGTATAACAGTGGGACGAATAAATCGAATGTACGTCTCATGTTAGTACGTTTTACGACCCGACCTACTTCGTGTTCGACCTTAGTTCTAAAGGTCCTCTTTATAGTTATTAGAGTCTATACGTCTACTGTGGTGGGAATACCGTCTTTCGCTTATTGATTTCTTGGAGAACTACTTTCACTTTCTCTCTCACCCTTTCAACCGAATTTTGAGTTGTAAGTCCTTTCTAGTACCATAGACCAGGTTAGTGAAGTACCGTTTATCTACCCCTTTGTTCCTTTCCTTTGTCACTGTCTGAAAATAAAACCCCCCGAGGTTTTAGTGACGTGTACCACTGACGTCGGTACTTTAATTTTCTACGAACGAGGAACCTTCTTTTCGATACTAGTTGGAACTGTCGTATAATTTTTCGACTCTATAATGAAACGGTTGTTTCCAGGTAGATCAGTTTCGATACCAAAAAGGTCATCAGTACATACTTACACTCTCAACCTGGTATTTCCTTCGACTCTTGACTTCTTAACTACGAAAACTTGACACCACAACCTCTTCTGAGAACTCTCAGGGAACCTGACGTTCCTCTGGGTTGGCCAGATAAGATTTCCTCCAGTCAGGACTTATAAGTAACCTTCCTGACTACAACTTCGACTTTGAGGTTATGAAACCGGTGGACTACACGTCTTGACTGATTAATCTTTTCTGGGACTATGACCCTTTCTAACTTCCGTCCTCCTCTTCCCCTACTCTCTCCTACTCTACCAACTACCGTAGTGACTGAGCTACCTGTACTCATACCCATTCAAGGTCCTCAACCACTACCTGTCCCTTCAGACCACACGACGTCAGGTACCAAAACGTCTCTCAGCCTGTACTGACTCGTTGACTTGACTTGACTCACTCCGACCTACGGTACTAGAAGTAAAAAAATCACAACTTAAAGTTCGATTGACTGACCAAGTTTAAACCTTTTCCTCGTGTCCTGACATATAAAAGTAGAAAGAGCAAATTGAATATATGTCTCATATATTACACTTTACGGTCCGACCTATTTAGGGTTCGACCTTAGTTCTATCGACCCTCTTTATAGATGTCGGAGTCTATACGTTCACTGTGGTGACATTCCTGTCTTTCACTTCTCCTTGATTTCTCGGACAACTACTCCCACTTTCTCCTTGTACTTGTTCGACCCAGTTGACAGGACTAGGGAAATATTATAGGTCTCTCTGGAGGAGGAAGAGGGACGGGGTGTGAAAGAGGAAGGTCAAGGAGGACGTAGGCTAACGTCCTAGTAAAGGCTAAAGACGAGCTTTTGAGGAAAAACGTACGGTAAAAGAAAGTCGACCTGCCCATACCCACGGGTCCCGGGAACTCAAGATACGAGACAGAACGGGTGACACGAAAGACAGAAGGTCTATGAGGAGGTCCAACAGTAAGGAACCACCGGGGGAAGACCGGAAGGTCGTATGTCACTTACGTATACATACGCGAATCAAAGTATGAGAGTCAGACCCATGACTACGAAAGAAATCTTATCCGAGAACTGTCCGTTTGATGTCACAGTTTCGTAAACTCAGAGTATCGGGAGACCCTTCTACTGTAACGAAAAGGAGGTGGGTCGGTCGACGCTCCTCCGACCAGACAGACACAGGACCCACTGTACGTGGAGAAGGTGTCGGTAGACACGGATGACGCCGATCTCATACCCATGTCTGAAGACAGAGTAACAAAATCAAACGTAAAGAAACGGTTACTTTACGTCATAAAAAAGTGTACACCATTTTATGTATATTGTATTTTTTAACGGTATAATTGGTAAAAAATAATTATTTTATGTGTCAATTCACCGTTATACACAGGATAACACAGTAGTGGTGATAGGTTTAGGTCTTGAAAAAGAAGAAGGGTTTGACTTTGAGATGGGTAATTTGGGATTGAGGGATAGAGGGAATGGGGGTGGACCGTTGGTGGTCAGACGAAAGATGGAGATGACCACTTTACGTTGTAATAAAAACCAGACTTAACCGTCAAGGGTAAAAAGTGGATATTTAACAAACATTTACAGGAATGGATGAAAGGAATAACCTTGCAATTATAAAGGGAGTGATTCATTCTCCCTAAGTGATCCCTTTGACTCTTTGCCTAGTTTCTCAAGATTTAAAAATTTCACATCGACTTCCTAATCCCCGAAAAGAGACGGACCAAAACTAAGGAGTCTCTAAACGGAAGAATACGGGAGAAGACCGACGATTCAGTCCAAGAGGGTCGACAAAGGAGAGGAATTTTTTTCTACATCGAAAAAAAAAAAAGATGTTGAAATAACTCCTTATTTACTGTCATTATATTAATATATATAAATTTCATATGTCACATTACTAAACTATATGTGACACTTTACTAATGGTTCTACTTTTATTGTCTAAGTGATGGAGTGTCTCAAGTAAATTCAAAGCACACACATCACTCTTACGAATTGTAATTTTTTTTTTTAAGTCCGAATAACACGAATATGTTCATACTTCGGTTTTGTTATTTGTTGTTTTAATTTTTTAATTAATTGTCGTAATTAAATTACAAGATGTAATATAACAAAACGACTTTGAATAACATCGAGTCAAATGTTTGATGTTACCCTCAGTTAGTGTTTTTGATTTTGTTTTTCTCTTTCTTTGTTTCTTTTTCTTGACCCAAGTCGTCAAGAGTGGCCTCTCGACCCGACGGGACACCCGAAACCACGGGAGTAACCAGGTAGGACTCCGACGAATAAACGGACCCAGATTTCCTTCGTCCAAGCAAATCCGGAGAATAATTCCTAATGGGGGTACTCAGTATTTCGTCCGAACGAAGAACGAAGAGTAAACTGACTCTTTTAAATTTCTCTTTTTCTTGAAAGAGTAAGGGATGGTGGACGGAGACAGGGGTCTACGGGGTACACCCCGTCACTGATTAACAGACACAAGGACAAATTCCGATAAGGAAGGTGAGTACACGTCAAGAGTAGAAGAGAGAAGACGAGTGTCCGTAGTGTGGAGGTCAATAGAGAAGAGAGGACGTAAAAAATAATGGGGGAGAACTGACCAAGTAAGAAACGCCGTATTTTAGAGAGTAGAAATTAAACTGAGGAATAATGGGAGTTGATGACGGGGGTAAAGAGACAAGCAGAAACATCGTTTCCCGATACTTTCTCCTCAGATCGAACAGACTGGGTGAGAGAATTAAGAAGGATTAAAGAGAAGTTGGGTGAGTCAACCCGAAAACGGAGGGGAGGGGTGGTCCGGAGGGGAGGGGATGGAGGTGTGTGGTGTGGGGACGAGAAGAACACCTGAACACCACAGAAAATAGAGAGTCTAGGGCACCAGACAAGAGTCAGGAGTAACACAAATTGGTCTGTCGTGCCAACTACGTCGACCAGTAGGGAAAGGACCTGTAGACAAGAAGTGAACCGAAGACCCTGTAGGGAAGGAGAACGAAGAAGAGGGGAGAGTAACCGACGAGAAAGAGTCGAAGAAAACAACCAAGACCGAGAAGAATGACGAAGATTGGGGACCTCGTAGAGTCCGAGTCTGAAGTCCGGAGAAGGGAAGTGAGAGACGGAGTAGGGTACTACTACAGAAAATTGAGGATACCACGGTCGGGAGGGACTCGGGGTCTGTGGATGTGAGTCGATGGATGAGGCATCGAGATCTACCGGTAGATTATTCGTGGAGTTTGAAGTCAAGTTTATCTTGAGAACTAGGGAAAGTTTGTACTTGTTTGTCGAGTTGGAGAGTGGATTAAAAGAAGAGAAGTGGGCCAAGGAGTCAGGAGTATGGATAGGGTGTCCGAGATAGAGGGTTTATACAAGGTTCATACCGTCACAGAGTCTCTTCCGTTACCGTGGGGTGACGTCATGAGAACGGACCTTTTAGGGTACCTGCCTCCTCGGACCTTCCGACGTCAGGTACCCCAGCGACTCCCAACCTGTGTTGACTTGCTGAAGTGGAAGTGAAAAGTGAAAGTACGTAACCTCTTCCTTTACCGTTGGGTGAGGTCACAACAACGGACCTCTTAGGGTCCCTGCCCCTCGGACCACCCGACGGCAGATACCCCAGTGTGTCTCAGCCTGTACTGACTTCACTGAATCGTCGTCGTCGTACCGTCGCAGAGTGGTGGAGGTAGTGAAGTGGGTACACGTTCGGCGGTAGAATGTGACTGAGACGTCATCGAAAGATTGATTAGAGGTCAGGGAAAGAACGGGAGGAATTAAGTGAGAGGTAACCGTGGGTCTCGTTGGAAAAGGATTTGACAGTCAAGACGGTGAATTGACAGGACGAATTTACGAAGGTCACGTGAAACCTGCATTAGGTTCATAGAAGGTAACCGGAGACCCGGGGTGCACTAGACCGGAGAGGGACGGACCGATATAGGGGAGGAGGAATGGGTGAAGAGTGGTCGGTATGTGTTCGAGTAGGGGTGGAGAGTCTAAAACGTGAAAATCCAGGAAATCGGACGTTACAAGAAGGTGACTTTGTACAAAACAAGGGAGTAAAGGACGTCTAGAGACGAGTTTATACTGAAAGGGTCCTCGGAACAACCGGGTGGGGGAGGTAGGGCGGGAAGGGTAGGTGTAACAAGAGATAGGGGAAAGAGACGAAATAGAAAGAAGGACCCCAAATAGTGTCAGAGGTCAATTTCAGAGACAAATGAGTAAATAAAAGACAAAATGGTCCCCCTTGTATTCGGGGTACTCTTATTCGTGAAATAAAGAGAATAAGTGACGACTTAACAGTTATAGATCTTAATTACGGACTGTGTTTCGTCGATGAGTTCTTTAACCACAATCCACTACTAACTTAATTATCAGTAGAAGACGGTATTAACTTCTTGATACAAAATTTGTGACGTCATCTCTAGACCCTACTTAATAATTGGACACACAGATGAAAAACGGAAGTAGATTTCACAGTAAAGGATTCACTTCGTCATCGTTACATCTTAGATGTTCTAAGTCGGGTTCAATGGTAGAACACGTTCCTAGATTGCGGATGTCGATAGATGACGGATCAAAACGGGAAATCA
Source organism: Capra ibex (assembly GCA_006410555.1). NCBI lineage: Eukaryota > Metazoa > Chordata > Mammalia > Artiodactyla > Bovidae > Capra > Capra ibex. Next base: position 633,120 of record SJYO01050271.1, read on the forward strand.
GCTCTCTTGATCTCCACGACGAGACATGTCACCGACAGTTTATATCAAATTTCATCTGACCTTAAAACTGTACTTTAAAATGGGTACTAGTACCGAATTCACTTTACTTGGAGAAGAACCTTTTCCTCACCCGAATCCCTTAGTTTACTCTACTTTTGTTCACCATTGACTTTCTCTTTATAATGGTCAGTAACTTTTTTTTAATTTTCTTTAGGTCTAAGTTATAAAAATTTATCTAGTCTTTGTATTCTTTGTCTAAATCAATTTTAATATATGTAACCATATATTTAACTGGTTCACACAATCAGCGAGTCAGCACGAGTTGAGAAACACTGGGGTACCTGACGTCGGGTGGTCCGAGGAGACAGGTACCCTAAAAGGTCCGTTTGTATGACCTCACCCAACGGTAACGGAAGAGGTATTTAACTGGTACGACGACGATTCAGCGAAGTCAGCACAGGCTAAGACACGCTGGGGTATCTGCCGTCGGGTGGTCCGAGGGGGTAGGGACCCTAAGAGTTCCGTTCTTCGACCTCACCCAACGGTAAAGGAAGAGGTTACGTTCTTCACTTTTCTCTTTCACTTCAGCGAGTCAGCACAGGCTGAGAATCGCTGGGGTACCTGACGTCGGAAGGCCCGAGGAGGCAGCTACCCTAAAAGGTCCGTTCTTGTGACCTCACCCAACGGTAACGGAAGAGGCTTTAACTGGTATAGGTCGGATTTTTTTCATAGAGAAAGGATTTGACCTTAAAATTTCCTTTACACATGGATATCTTCTTAAATTACTACTTTAGAGGTCAAAAGATGTTACACCTAACTTCACACAAAAACGTTGACGACGCCAGTAGTCTCCGGAATAGAAGGAAAAGTTTTGGTGGTCTAACGATCGTACAACATTTACGCCTCAGTCACGGGGAACACCCCAGAATTTTTACTACAGGTATGTCGGTCTGAGACTCTACGTATACTTTACTCTCCCAAATAATATGAGTGTCACGATCTCCTCCCTCCGGGAGTCCGACCCGTCCTCCAGTACACCCTCCTAGTGAGTCCCTCGTCTGCGTTGTTCGTCCAGTCCCCGACTCTTGCTTGCTTGTGGTTCCCAGTCCATGCCAGGGGTGTGTTCACTTTCCACACTTCCCTAAAATGACCACACAAACTTACAGTGAACCAGTGTCAGTTCTCTCCCGCTCTTCCCTAGTCGGAACAGTGTGACACGTAGACCAACGAACCGTCCACGAACGTCAGACACGAGCCCCCACAACTCCGTAGTCCTTTTATCCTTCAAAATTTTTAACCGTTATGTTAGTTGATTTGGTGTAGGGACAGTTTCAGGAAATACCTTAGAGGGCAATATCGGGTTTCTCTCCCACAGGAAATTTTGTTTAATCGTCCAACTTGGACTTTCCTATTTATAAGTGTCATCACATCCAAAAGAACCGAGGACGATTATACTTACATACCTTGTAATGACTAATTGGTCACGGTACACGGTCGACGGAGGAGAACGTTCAACTCACATGTGTGTCAGCACCGTTGGACGGAATTACATCTCCTTTGTTGGCGTCTTTGCCTAGCAAGAGACGTCGGGGTAGAAAGGACACGGACCTTGGGCTCGACTCCTACAAGTCCTTCTTGTCTTATTTCCTCTCCGGGTAGTGACGTCAGTCGTCGATATCAGACTGTGGGTGGCACACCGACGTCCGAGGTGGTACACTGACTGTGGGTGGCACACCGACGTCTGACGTCGTTCAAAGATTCTTGAACAATAATTGAGTAGGAATAATACAGCGGTGGGTGGCCCGTTTACTTTTCAGACCAATCCCTCGTAAAAGGGAAGGAGAGAAAGAGGGATTCCTTTCCTTTCACCAACGATACCTTCAATAAACTCACTCCTATCTCAATTCTATCACTCTACGGTAAATTTTCTTCAGTACCCTACACGGGAAAATGTGTAGTGTCTCGTGACAACTAAAGTACTGGAAGAGACGACGTCCTCTGAGTTTTGTTTGTTAACAACAATAAAATCCACGACTCAACACAGGCTGAGAACACTGGGGTATTTGACATCGGGTGGTCAGAGGTGACAGATACCCTAAAGGGTCCGTTCTTATGACTACACTCAACGGTAAGGGAAGAGGTCCCCTAGAAGGACTGAGTCCCTAACTTGGGTACAGAGGACGTAACCGTCTACCTAAGAAATGGTCACCCGTTGGACCCTTCGGGATTTGTTTGTAATAGCTGATTATAAAAGGAATGACACATTCAAACAAGACTTTTGACCAATAATAAGTAGACTCACACAATTTTAGTATCAAAAGCAAAAGACCTGGTCATCCCTAACTCAACACTCACGGTAACCTCCGAGGGGACCCGACCTCCTTCCTTCGCCGACGGGCGTCCCGTGTTCCGTGTGTCGGTGTGACTCACTCTCCGGGTTCCGGTCGACCACAGGTCCCGAAAAGAAACGGAAGTAACCAACAATTGAACCGATGTCCAATAAAAAATCCAAAGAGAAAACAAAGAGACAACCACAAACTAGTTCAGTAAATAAGAAAAGTCTACCATTGTTTTATATTGATTTGAGACTTAACAACTTCTAGGATGTCCTTTTTAATAGATTAGAATAGTTGAGATTGGTGTTAAGAGGAAAAAGGTATAACTTTATTGATACACTATACACAAAACTATTACACTCCAAAGAATTCTTGTATTTTATTAATACCAAAATACTCTTTTAACAAAACAAAACAAAACAAATTTACCGGTGTGGTGTTCCGAACGTCCTAGAGTCAAGGGATTGGTCTCTAACTTGGATCCGGGAACCGTCACTTTCGGGTCCTAGGATTGGTGATCCGTTGGTCCCTTAAAGGTTGACTGACATTAAATAAACCTGTACCAGTAAAAAATAAAAAAAATCCTAAAGACGCGTTCTAAGATGTAACAGTGACTCCGTGTCAAGCGTATCCCAACGTTCCAAAAGAAGTCATCGGAATGAAGTCGTCAGATGGGTCTACCGAAAGGAGTCTCAAAAATGGTGGTAACAGAACGGAGGAGGTCCCAGACCTTAAGACTTCACAGGAAGAGACGGTCCGTCTCGTCAGTCAGATCGTGTCTCCAACTCTTGTACTGAGACCGTGATCTGAACGGACCTAAATTTAAGCTCGAAGTGGTGAATGATCAAACCGTACGGAATAATCCTTCAACATTCTCAATTCACTCGAAACAATCTCGGACACCTTAGTACGGACCGTGTGCCGTCCCAAGTGCATGCACGACACCAGATACCGATCAGACCGTAGGGTGGAGGGACTGGTGTCTGAGAAGAGGTAGTAGTACTGGAAGGTAGGGGACCAGGAGAGGAGGACGGTGTTCGATGAGGGAGAGACGTAAACGGACACTACGGAAGGAGTCAGTGGAAGGTCAAAGGAACGACGTACTGACGTGATCAAGTCCAGGACCACTCCTTGTCTATTGAGTTGGGTTGTCTATTAGACTCCTTTCGAATTATTTCGACATTCGTTCCCACTCCTTTGGTGTCCCCTCCGTACCGGTCCCGGACTCTCGACACCATCCACCCGACGGACTATCCTCAACACTCGAATCTCCTCCCTACACCAGTCGGGTACCGTTGGTGGGTCCTTCCCTCGGTCCCTTCACCAGGGTAAAGAGGGAGGAACGTAGAGGACGGTCCGGAGGGAAACCAAGAGTTGGCGTTCCGTCTCCCGTTCTCACGGGTAGACACGTCAGGTACACCAGTCGGAGGACTCCGTGTCGTCCCACCTCGGTCGATTTCTCACGTAGATCTGGTCTCCCACCCACCTTTTACAGGCGTATCACGGGAGCCAGGGAGACGAGACGTCGAGGGTGTACCGGAACTCGGCACCACGGAACAACAGACCGGGTGTGGGTAGAGAGGTGGGTATTCGGGAGGACAGAGACGGGAGTATGGGTCGTGAGACCAGGGGAGGGGACGGTGAACAGGTCAGACGACCGACGGGTATTTTGTACGGTACTGGACACATGGTAAAAATTTGAAAAGTACGAGTAAACGAAAGAGTCCTCACGAGAAGGGAGGAGGATCCAGACCTCTTCACGATGTAGAAGTGACGTAGACCGGACCTACAGGAACGAACAAGAGACGTCAGAAGGGGACGGAGGTCAATCTAAGGGAAAGTCGGAGTAATGTTCCCGTCAAGTACAACACCACACGTCCGAACAAACACCCTGGCGAACGAGACATCTGAATAAAAGGTGAGAAGTTTCTCTCTGGTGTGGTACGAGTTGAGACGTAAGGAAACACCGTGGAGGTTCATCAACTTTATTTTTGTTCACGAGTGTTCCTTGAGACGAGTTACAATACACCGTCGGACCTACCCTCCCCTCAAACCCCCTCTTACCCATATACAGATACACACCGACTCAGGGAAGCGATAAGTGGACTTTGATAGGGTTGTAACAATTAACCGATATGGGGTTATGTTTTATTCTTCAAAAAATTTTTCACGAGTTTTTTTAGTCAATATAACTTTACTGATTCCCTTTCTACGTTATTAATAGTGGATCTAAGTCTACCATAATCAATACTTATTACCTAAATCATATAAATAGTGGACCAATTGATAGGGTACAGCATACATTGGTTCAGGTAGAGGTTGGGGTAGGGGGATGTTATAGGTCTAAATCAACGCCAGTATAAGAGGCCCCGTGGGATATACAGTAAACAATCTTAAATAGACACCTCAATGAATAAGGGACAAAAGGGAGGAGAAGATCTAGAAATCGAGGTACTCCCGAAATAGACACAGCAAGTAGTGTCTTAGAGGTCCGACATCCTGTCCCATACCATGTGTTAACTAGGCAGTGTTTATAAACAACTTACTTATTTGTATAGCCAGTGTCATGAGACACCGTACAACATTAGAGTCGTCTCATCCCTAAGATCCACGGTACCTTCCTAGGTACTTCAAGGAGAGGTATGAGAAGTTCAGTAAGGAGTGACGACATTCCCCAGTAAAGGAATACTGGGGTGAGAGGGTAGTCACCTCGTTGGTGGGAAAGATGAACTTACCCTCGTCCAGAACATGGTTCTTGTTTAATAAAAAAGGAAGTTATAAGTATCCCTAATGACCCTCTTTGAATAAAGGGACTTTAATAAGATAAAGAGTAAAGAGAATAACACAAATAAACATCAAAGTAAACTACCATGGTTCGTTTTATATAAACTAATAATAAACTTGGTAAAGTTAGGATAAGTCATTATGATTTTTATACATCATTAGTAATCGTCCAGAATATTAACTTGTAACCGTAGTAAAATGTAATAAGTGATGACAGTATCAGATTGGTCTAAAAGAATACTTACTTACTGAAGTCCCTCAAAAAAAATTTCCAGTGTTCACTACAAACTATTGGACTTTTTCTAACTAAAACCTTTGTTCATCGTTGTGTGGGACCTTCGGAATTAAACAAATTCGGGATAGTAACGAGTTATTAGAACAGTAGACCATAAAAGGGCTCCAAATTATATTACCTTTTTTTTTACAAGACCTTTTCTTTAATTTGAACCTCAAACTCTATTATTTCGAGTATACTTCGTATATATAACCTTTATCAAAAATTCTGAGTTTTCGTTTTATTTTTCGTTAATCAATCCTCCCTGATAGATTCATCCTAACAGATTTCACTTTTGGACATTTTTAACGTGTCTACCTGAAGTATTTAAAACCTTAATTATTGAGACCCCGAGGTGACATTGTCCAAAAATCACTATGTAGACAACGTTTGATTAACGGAGAAAAGACGGACTATTGACTTCAAATACAAACCCCGAAAACGTTATCTCCGTCAATTTTCGAGTTGTAACAGTACAAAAAGGTAATTAAATGGTCACTCACCAACCCAAATATGTCTATTAAACTAAATAAAACTTCTATTAACATTAATATTCAAACAAAATGATCTGTCGAACAGGAAATATTATATTAAACGGAAATTGTTGTCACGTTAAAGAGGACGGGAAGAATCAAAATTGTCGGAAAAGAAATCCTTTTTTATTCACAGCCGTTACAGATACTTCTACTATAAAAATTCCATCTACTTTTATCTCACCAAACTTCCGAGTGGCAGAAGCCACTATCCAGTCTAAACTTGTCTGGACGATATTCTGAGGTAGTAATATCGGTCCTTGTCCGGTTTGGTCTCAGTTCGGGAAGTGAGAGTAGATGCGACACTGTGAATGAAAGTCCTAAAGATCTCTGACTTGTAAACATATGAGACATTGGGTCGTCAAGGTGAGCGTCTATGTGCACACAGAGTCAGTAAGTCTCTTTGGTGACTCGATGGTTCAACTTTGGTGAAGTCGAATCGACACTAGTAAGAGACCTCTTGGTACCCTCAAATAGGTTTAGGGGTAAAGGAAATCCTCGACCCAGACCCCAGGACCAAGTCACTTAAGAAATACCGTGGAGACTGAGACAAGAATGTTCGAGACTAATGTCGCCAGTAGTTTTCTTGCACCAAATCGTAAAATATCACGAGAGCCACAACAAAAAAAAAAACATAGAAAGAACGGATGTTCAAACAACTCCTGTTGTCGAGGTGGTCCCAGAAAACAAAGAGATGGATCCCAGTCCGTAAACTACGTGTAAATTATTTATAGACTCCCCTTAAGGGACCGACAAATCACCAATTCTGATACGAAGGTTACGTCCCCCAGGTCCAAGGCAGGGACTACCCCCCTGATTTTAGGGTGTACGGAGCCACATGACGGTTTTTTTTCTTGTGAATCATTTATAAACTGTTTACTGACAACAGTAACTTCTCTATCCTCCTACTTGTCTCTGGTACGGACTCGGTCTCGTTCGTAAACGAAAATTCACCGTCGTCAACACAACGAAGGAAACGCAACAGAGTTAAACTAAAGAAATTAGGGAAACTAGAGAGAGACAAATTTGTAAAAGAACAAATGTACAAATGACATCTTCTACCTTTTATATTTTGTGTTTTTTCTTTGAATGATAAAACGATATAATAGAAGAAAACGAAAAGAAGATTACGTAACGACAGGAGGAGAGGGGGATAAAACAATTTAAAGGATTCTCATTACCTTTACTTAGATCCTCTCTTAAGAGATGTAAAGATTTCCTAAGAACCTATCTCATCTTCGACGTACACAAAGACAAAACCAAAAGAAATGAGAGGTACACACTTCCCCATCGGATCTACTTCACGACCCGGTATCTTCTTATACAGTACTATAAATTGAGTTCGAAGAAGAATAGGTGACGAAATAAAAACTCCAGTCGTAACGACCACCCACGTGATATAAGGTTTAGTGACTTTTCTGTATCTCAAGAAGGTCCTATCGTAGTAAGACGAATGATTTTATGAATTATCATAACAAGAGTCAGAGTAGGACTTTCGTCCTACTCTAGAAAATCTTAAAAATCTGAAGTTGTAGAAAATCTGGAATTGTAGGGTAATTAGGATCAAGAGAAGAGTTCTTAGAATCTCCAGATGAAGAGGTCCAACTCCAAAGATCCGTGAACAGAGTCAGCCACGACCAGAAACAAAGACATTGGTGAACCAGTAACGGAAGGGAAGGGAACACGACACACCGACTGCCCAGACAGGAGGACAGCATGGACCTCGAGGGTGAGGGGTGGGCAGTAAGGGGACCCACATGTGTGGTATGTCACGACAAACAACAAGGCAGAGAGTCAGTACAGGCTGAAAAACTTTGGAGGACCTAACGTCGTATGGTCCGAAGGGATAGGGAGTGATAGAGAGTCTCAAACGAGTTTGAATACAGGTAATTCAGTTACCACGGTAGGTTGGTAGAGTAAGAGATAGTGGGGGGAGAGGAGGACGGGAGTCAGAAAGGGTCGTAGTCCCGAAAAAAGGTCACTCAGTCAAGAAGCGTAGTCCACCGGTTTCATAACCTCGAAGGCGAAGTCGTAGTCATAAAGGTTACCTATAAGTCCCAACTAAAGGAAATCCTAACTGACCAACCTAGAGGAACGTCAGGTTCCCTGAGAGTTCTATGTCACAAAATGTGAAAGAAAAAGGAGAATTTTATCAGGATTTTTATCTGAGAAGACGAAGTCAAAAAAAGGAGGTCTAAGGAGACTCAAAACAGGGTCTAAAGAAAAATCTAAGAATTTCATAAATTTAATATGAGTAAATTTACTCTAACAAGTAACTATTCTTTTTAGTGCGGAGATTGAGACTGTCTGTCAAAGAAAACTGGAAATTTTATTGAATTACCCTTGTACCAAACAAGTCGAGTCGAGACGAACCCCCCAGAGTACTGTAAACGTAGTAGAGATCCGGAGACGAAGTGGGACAATAATATTTACTAACAGGACTTGTTTCAGGTAGATTATACCCAGGACACCACACACACACTCTCTCTGTCTCTTTATGTGTGTGTCTCTGTGTGTGTGTGTGTCTGTGTGTGTGTGTATGTGTGTCGCAATATCTTTTCAATCAAGAATGTCTTTATCAATGTCTTTTCTCTTTTTCCAATTTCAAACCTAGACGTGGTAATAGTAAAGACAAAACAGATTGGGAACTAGACTCACCGGGATAATAAGAGAACGGACCTTGGGGTAAGTAGATTCTACACGGACGATAAGGACCGTGACTCCTCTGTTTTGAAGAGCACACAAATGTAAACTAAGGGAAGTAGAAACACTGGGCACCTTACGTCTATAGACGAATACCCACTCAAGTATGTACACCACTAATACGGGAGTAACAGTCCTTCCACCACGAGTCAAAACCCCTTTCGTCTGACCCTCGACGATAAGTTCGGGTTCGGGAGACCTCCGGTCTTGTCTTGGTGGACGGTCCTCCTTCTGAATACCACCACAAAAGGGAGTGGGTCCTACCCACCAAGAGAATAGGACATATGTTGAAATGTTTCAATTCCCCTTTTTTAACTATCACTTTGATTAACACACATTGAAATCTTTTCCTTAGTAATAGGTTAATCCAATGTAAGATTAAGTTGATTAAGAAAATTATTTTATCAAAAAAAATTTAATTTTATCATATGTCAGTATATCTTTTGTCAGATGTCTTACATCTACTACTTCTCTCGTTGTTATTTCTTTTACTCTTAGTAACAAATAGTCCACAGACCGGACGAGACGAAGGAAGGTAGGAGGTCCAGTCTGTGACAATGTGTTTCCAGATGTCATTTTTCTGAACGGAATTTTTTCTTTTTTTTTTCTAAATGGAATATAAAAATTGGGGTGGTGGAACTTGAAGTTCGGGGAAAAATTACTTGTGGACGATTTGGAGACAGACCTGTGTCCACCATAAGACGTCTGTGTCAAACCTTTTGTTCTCTCCAAGTTAATCAGTGTGTCGACCGGTCCCGGACTTGACCTCGGTCTGTGTCAACGGAGGGAGATGGGTGGTGGTCGAATGGTCTAAGAAGGGTGATGAACAAAACTACCACAAAACTCTAACAAGAAATCGTAATTTTAGATCTCGTCATATAATTAAGTAAGACAAAATAAGTGATTTTGGTAAAGGGGGTCCGAGCACACCCCGCGTGCATGGTGTCATAGATCCTGTCGCAGAGACAGGGATCCCTCGGTGTCAGTGTATTCTTTTCTCGATGCGTGTCCGGAAGTCGTCTACACCTTCTCGGTGACCCACGACATATGAGCTGGGACCCCGACACCCCACCCACCCAGTCAAGACGGACCCTTGGACACACCCGAAGTATCTCCTACCTCGTGTCCCTGAGGTTCTTCGTCCCCTCGGAGACCTATCTCTTTCGACCGATCCCCTCTCAGTTCTGACTCAAACCGTCGGACACCTGTCGTCCCGAAAATCGTCCCACAGACCACCTCTTCGTGTCTACCACAAATTACAGTCGAGACTCAGTGGGAAACTTTAACGTGTTCAAGTTCCTCTTCCTAGACCTTTAAGAGGTCGTGTAATAAACTGGACGTCAGAGAGTCATTGGTAAACCACAGGTCGAGGATTCACTTTCAAGAGACGTTTTAGTACAGTATGTCCTTTTCAATTTCTCATTAAAGTTCTTCCAGTAAGAATACGGAATCAGACACTTGGTCTCCCAAATAAGGGGAAGGAAGTTTATGAAAAATGATCACGTAACGGTGGTGGGGCGAAACTGTTTCTGAGTCCAAGACACCTAAGAGTTAAGAACGGGGTAGAGGTCCTTACTGACTTACTTCCAATTTATTTTGAAATTTTCGTCCCGGTCTTCTATGACTCGAAAACTTACACTATCACGAATTCTGCCTTTTATATAAAAGACAGATCGAAAAAAACAACAACGGAACCTTTGACCAACCCCAAAAAAAACATTCGAAAGTTAAAAAGAGTTTTTGCACTCGACGAAAGAAACTAAATCGAGTCTACACACTTGTCTAAATATAGAGTAAGTCGCAGAGATCACATTCACAAATACTCCATATCTAAGAGTAAAAAGTATTAGAAGTGTTCAAACTTGACTCTATTTATTAAAGTGTATAGACAATCGAACGCACTAATTGGTTTGTGTCTGTTCAGTGGTACTAGAAAAAAACAGACTACAGTTCATGACCTTTTTACTAAGTCTAAGTAAAAATATTTGATATCGATTTATAAAACTATAATCCGAAAAATTACAGAGACTGTTTCAGATACACTTTTAACAAAGGTGTTCGATATTTACGTGGAGCAAGAAAGACAGAAGGGTAATGCAGGAGACGAGATCGGTGTCCCCGGAGGACCGACCAGGAGTAGGACCGATTAATTTGGACGGGAGAAAGTCCCTAAGACGTAAACGGTAAAGGAGACAGACTTTGGGTAGACGGGGTCTATAAGGAGAGAGTAACGTACATCCCGAAGGGTCAATTTACGGTAAAGGAGTCTCTCCTGACAGACCGAGAAAGACAGATTTTGTCGGAGGAGTACCGGCAAAACCTCTACTCATCCAGGTAGAGACCTTTTGGATTTACTCATAGTCAGTGGGATGTACTTCAGGTGGTCAGATATTCGGGATGGGTACCGTTCTCGAAGGTTAATCATAAAATTATGGAGTGGGAATTTAATACTTGAGTGTCGGTTTCTAATCGTCTATAAACACCTTTAGGAAGTAGTATTTTACATCTTTGGTTCTACTTATTCTTTGTTTCCTGAGTCTTCTTTCGTTATTACTACCTCGTCTTCTTTAGACGTTTTTTTATTTTGTTTCACCCCATCTCTTTTAGTAGTAACTTCATTCTGTCTTTTGAATCCTTGCGTTGTTCCCCCTCTGGACCCAGTTGTCGGTGCCTCGTCCGGACCTCGGACTCCCACCTCTCGACGACTCCGTTCACGAGTCGTCCGACCCCTCGACTCCGACAAGACGGCCCACCTGTACACCTTCAATGGACTCTCCGAGAACCCCTCACACCCATCGTTTCGTTCGTTTACGTTTTCTCCTTAATGTTCGTATCTCTATCTTTATAACATGTTATTTCGTCACTGTTGAAATATGTCAATAGTATTGAATTTTGAGATTTACAACTAAATTAAAATTTTGACCCGTATCAACATAAATCTCTTGTTCCCTTCCATTCAGAGACGTGTCCCCGTACACACACTACCCCGGATTACAGTTGTATATCACAGAATTCTGCCTATTCAATAGTATATCCTAGTACAAGTAATCTATATTTTTCTAGAATTTTTGGTCTTCCTTGTCGTTTATCCTTACATCTGAGACTCGTTACCCCTCCTACGACTTCCTCTGTCCTTCATAACAATGAGTAACAGTCTGAAAATCGGAGTAGACTGAAAATTTTCGAGACTCGGATATAATGAAAATTTTTGTATTTTTAATCCTTAATTTTATATTCAAACTTCGTCGGGACGAAGACACGTGTACAGTGACTAAGTCAGACTACATGCAAACTACTTACACTTAAGTCAGGTCATAGAGCGACTACAGGAACCGCCCATCAGAGTAAACAAATTGGTTTAGGTAAACGTGAACGTGTGTCTTATTAATTAAGTCCGAGTGAAATAATCTTCAGTACGACTTCTGTAAATAGTAAAGAAAGAAATGGTACCTCTACCTATCCTGATACCGAGTACCAACAACTCCGAGACACGAGTAATTTCTACCTCACCTGCATATACTATGGTTTGACTTGAACAATTAATGAAGTCTAAATTACGACATGGAAACGGTACATGAATTAGAAGTCGTTTATAAATGGGAAGGGTTTGACTAAACATTAAATATTGAACAGTACAGTTTACTTCGTAAAAGACTTAATCAGAAAAAAAAAAAATTAATGTTAGAAATTTTTTATCGACTGTGTGATAGGAAACACCCATTGAAAGTTGTACAGGTAGGATACTAAACCTTTATTGGGAAGAGTGAGGAGAGTCGGAATCAGGTATGAATAACTACATAAATATAACCTATGTCAAATTACGAAAATAAGACGGTAGACCCAGTAAGAGTATCTCTTTTTACCTACCCACCCACTGATCTACCTCTCTCTCTCTCTGTCTCTCCGTCTGACTGTTTGACTTGACACGACTCTTACACACCTTTATTTCATAGTCTATTGTCTCTTATATGGTGGTCGAAATCAGAGTCCAACAATCAGAGTCCGAAGGAACCCCCGAGTCACCATTTCTTACGGACGTTACGTCCTCTGGGTGCAAGCTAGGGACTCAGTCCTTCTTGGGGACTTCTCCCCTTACCGATAGGTGAGGTCATAAGAACGGACCTCTTTGGATACCTGTCTCCTCGGACCACCCGATTCAGGTACCCCGGCGTTTCTCAGTCTATGTTGACTCGTTGTAAAGAAGGAGGAGGAGGGTACGGAACAACCAGAAACTAAGGTGAAGGACTCAAACTTAGGACCGGGACGGTGAATGATCGACACACAGAAACTGGTTCAAAAAATTAGAGACACGAAGTCAAAGTAATAGATAATTAATCGGGTGAATTACGGATAAGGTCGGAGGAGGAGCGTAATAGAAAACGAAATGTGTCCCAACCTTCAAAGGTAAAGATCTAGAAAGTCGATCATAAAACCCCAATCTAGACGATTAGTTTATGTAAGGGTATTTGGAGACTTAAGTCCGGATCTAATACACCCTTCTCTCTACCCCGGACCTGGAAGTAAAGTAAAGATCGACCACACCTATTACCGTCTCCGTCGCACCAAGACTTTGGTCGACGACATCATTATCGAAGGACTGAGTTGTCCGTCGAAGGACTAACTCTTGAAGGTTTAACATCGTCTTTGACTCAAACCTCGTCGTAAACATCGTCGTCGAAGGACCAAAAAATCCAAAGTCGTCGTGGGAATAGACAGGTCAAGACGACTCACTAAACTCCTCATTAAGGATTTTCAAGTAGAACCTCAGTCAGACACGTCAAGAGGGTTGTTATAGTACTCGACACAATATGGAGAGAAAGATAAATTCCATCGGTTTCACTGAATACAACCGACGTTGATTTCTAGTCTTTGTCAGTGGAAGTGAATATCTCAACATTACTCCTCGCTATTCCGTAAATTACCTGAATTTTGTACATCGCATGAATCAACGAGTCAATATAGACTGAGAAACACTGGGGTGCCTAACATCGGGTGGTCCGAGGAAACAGGTACCTTAAAAGGGCCGATCTTATGACCTCGTCCAACGGTAAAGGAGGAGGTCCTTTAGAAGGGATGGTTCCCTAACTTGGACGTAGAGGGCGTAACGTCCACTTAAGAAATGGTGACTCGGCGGTCCCTTTGGGTTTTGTACGCCGTACGGGGGGAGGGGGAAAACTGTAAGAATCTCGAAAAAAACTGGAGTTAGTTACCATATGGATGTTGGTACTTATTGTATCTATAAATAATCAAACAACCAAGTAAGTAAGTATACAAATAACTTTGTCAATAAACGACCCACCGATAAAATTAATTGTGCACAAGATCCACAGAACCCCGTCGTCTTGGGTTGGTCTGTAATTTACAATTTGTAATCTTAGTAGACACTTAGAAAAAAATTTTTTGAATTACAGACACGGTGTAAGTTCTGAATAACTTCTGTCCCTCACACACACACACACACACACACACATTTATAAAAAATTTATGTCACTTCATGTACTCAGAAAACACAAAGTCGAACCACCTAAAATGTATACATTTTTCTTTTTTTATATATATATATATGGGTTAATCGATGATGGATCCAGTTCCATATCCTTTTGTCTTTACACGTACTTTTTATATAACACACGTACCCTAAACACCCCGAGGAAAATTTTCCTCGATTTCAAAGTTTATGTAAACTCTAAAACGGTGAGTCTCCAGTTTTTTCATTAACAGACCTTACTGGTCATATTACTCCAGTAAAAGGAGGAAAAGGAAGAAGTAACAGTCCATGTTTAACCATGGGGTAGGATCCAAATACTTCTTTCAATAAAGTAAACATACACTTCACCTTATTTAAATTCTTCCTGGAATCCATTGTTTTTTCAGTTATTTCGACATTTACAATGGTGATTATTGAACACTCAGTATTGGAAACTGAGACAAATAGAAGAATACCGACCGTATTAAGTAACCGATCGATTTTCGTTCAAATGAAAGAAAATTTTTTAATAAATAAATAAATGAAAACAGACGAGACCCAGTACTGGTGACACGAATCGAGAAGAGATCAATCCAACTTGTCTCGATGAGAGATCAACGCCACACACGAACCCGCAGAGTAACGTCACCGAAGAGAACAACGTCTCGTATCCGACGTCCCATGCGTCCGGAGTCATCAACGACGACCGTCCGAGTCATCAACACCGTGTACCCGAATTAACGGGGAGTCACACGGGTTACAATCAAGGGATTGGTCCCTAGTCCGAGTGTAGGGGACATAACCGTTCGCTTAAGAATAGTGATCTGGTGGTTTTTATATGAAAGAATTTTAATTCGATATAACGAAGAAAATATACTAGAGAAGTTTCTCTCACTCATAGTACTTTGTCATTTTTATTAATAAAAGGAAAAAAACATTTTCCTACGAACCAGACATCCAGTCACGTGTTAATCATAACATTACGACTCCCGCGCTCTCATCGTCGTACTCGACTGAATCCTTCTAGTTCAATCATTAAAAACTTTTTGTACTTTTGTCAACTAATCTCTCTCTCTTTTATTGTAGACGTTTTGTGACAATTATTTTCGTAGATGTAAAAAATTATTTTGGTTGATCTTGTCGAAACTTTACCTTACTGAAACGTATTAATTGAGTAATGTCTTACTTTAAAAGTCCTTTCTTTTACATCTCGGATTATCTATGTTCTATTATATAATAGTTTGACGATTCAGCGTAGTCAACACAGACTGAGACACACTGGGGTATCTGCCGTCGGGTGGTCCGAGGGGGTAGGGACCCTAAGAGATCCGTTCTTGTGACCTCACCCAACGGTAAAGGAAGAGGTTACGTACTTTCACTTTTCAGTTTCACTTCAGCAAGCCAGCACAGACTGAGAATCGTTGGGGTACCTGACGTCGGATGGTCCGAGGAGACAGGTACCCTAAAAGGTCCGTTCTCATGACCTCACCCCACGGTAACGGAAGAGGTTCCGTTTTTATTTTTAGGTTTTTGGTCGGTATTTCTTTTCTCTCTAACGAATATTTACTTACTATTAATTCGACTGACAACTACAGAGTCATCGTCGTTACGTCCGTTCTTTCGTCACCTTATTATAGAAAAGATAAATCGGACGAATGTTTTATAACACTAACAATTTAAACTCTTAAGAACGAAAATAGTCAAGACTCTGTAAGAGTGGGTAATTGAGTAACACGTAACGGAAAGAATACAAAAGAGATAATAGAAAAAGACTTTAAGGTTAATCTTGTAGAGTGAAACTGAATGTATAGAGAATTAAAAGAAAACAAAACAAAAGAGGTAGAGAAACAGAGAGACACGATTTAAGACTGATTATAAAAGTTTAGACTAAAGGTAAAACATTAAGAGGTAGGTCGTCACAGATTAGAAGATAAAAATGGGTCGATGACTTCATATTTATTTATAATAATATTAAAATGTAAAAAAGATTCGAAAATTTGAAGACAAAGATTAATTGGACAAATAAAAAGTGTCAGAGAACAAGAAATCAGTTTAACGGATAAGGGATAAAATAAATTGTGTTCGTATAAATAAGATATAAGACACGATTAAAATTATTAGACAAAGGTACTCAAAGTAAGGTCACGATAAATAAGGGAGAGTTATTTCCACGGAACAAAGTTAAAAAAAAAAAAACTCACAACAAAAACAACATTTAAGCATAAGGTACCTTGAAATATATATAAGGAAAACGTTAAACCTCAACTCTCATGTCAAAAGATTCTCCTAAACGTAAACGAAAGAGGTTTGTATACTCACGTGAAGTCAGACCTTGGTATAATTTTATATATGGACCGAATCTCCTAAAAGTGATGTTTTATCAGAGTTGAGTCCGGTGTATATATACACTCCAGACCGAGTACCAATATAGAGATCACTTTACCAAGAAAAAAAGAGAGGTGAATCTCGTTTCGGTTCTATCTGTTCAAAAAAAAAAAAAAATTCACATTAGGAAAAGAAATAAAAATAAAAAGTAAATTTTAAATAAAACCGGAGTGACGTATAGTACACCCTAGGATCAAAGGACTGGTCCCTGACTTGGGTACAGGGGACGTTACCTTCGAGTCTCAGAATTGGTGACCTGGTGGTCCCTTCAAAGATGTTGGGAAAAGTTCCGTATAAAAAAAAGGATCAAGTAGAAAAGAGACTCCCACCTCGATGTCATGAGAGTCGGAACACGTCACTCGAAGGAAAGTCCGGGGGTAGAACGATACTGGATCCGAAACCCAGGACTTACGACACACCTGTAATTTTGACTATATGATCCAAGATCCATGGTCGAGTCCTGAGTGAAAGGAGAACCTTATGGGTGAGAATAAAAGGAGAACCAGAGATTCCTGAAAGAAATAAAATAGGATTGAGTCAGTACACAATATTCTCTAAAAAATTTTTCAAAATGGGTCGTAAAAATCTGCAAACCAGTGTCCCTGATAAACGGTGCAGGAACATTTCCGCCTTTAAGTCAAGGCATAAACATGGAGGATTAGAAACAGCTCGAGTACAAAGGTACAATCTTTGTAAAAGATGTGTTTATGTAGGATTTGGGGGTGTAGGGTATAAAAGACAGTAAGTCAGTCGGAGTCGAAAGACCCCGAAAGTGAAGATAAATATTCGTAAAAGGCGTATCCAACATATAATATGATATATTTATAAAAACAAACACCGAAAAAAGGATAAAGACGACGCAAAGAACACAAGAGACTTTAATAAACAATGTATTCTCTTCCGAGTTTCGAAACGGAACGAATCTAAATCGACAATCACCCCCTTCCTTCCTCTCTCTTCCTTTAATTCTTTATAGAGAATATTAACAAGAGTGACATAAAGGGTCAAAGTAGAAGGAAAAATTTTAAATTCAGTGTGATGTAAAGACTCAATCGGCCCCCAGTAAGACACTTGAGTCTAGTAAAGAAAGGATCAAAGAGTTAGAAAAAAAAAAAAAAATTCATCGGACAAAGAGAAAGAAGTTACATAAATAATTATATTTGAAAAGGGACTTCAAGAAGTGAACTAGAGGTAGATAAAGGTTTTGGTGGGGGGGTACTCCGAGGGACCTCCAACTCAGTAAAGTCAGGGTGGGTGTGAGACCCCGACCACGTGGAACCCCCTGTCTACTCCCGAGGTCGTCGGACTCGAAGACACACACTGTACGGGTGTGCGACTCTGTGGACGACAAGGGTGGGTGCTACCCTAACACAAGTGAAACGTATCGTACGTGAACCCTGGAGAGACATTAGTATCAGGATGACGACACTCTACCCGTTACAAATGACTAAGTAGGGTGATTAAGACTACTGTCCTATTTCGTCATCTATTTTCACTATAAGGAAGATCAGGTTTTACTTACGAACAAATAAACCTGAAACGAATACTATAAGTAAATAGTGACGTCTCTTCTGGATGTCGTCGTAAATGTTAAGTGAAAAATTTTAGGATCTACGACCCTGAAGTGGCCACCAGATCACTAATTCTGAAACACACAGGTTACATCCCTCGCACCCAAGCTAGACACCAGTCTTTTTATTCTAAGATGTATGTCTCACCGGTTTTCTATTTTGTGTTGGGATCTACGATTTACTGTTTATCGAATTATGAATGTACATTGTTGAGACGACGACCATAATGAGAATAGTGACACTATTAATATTTCATCATCATATAAACAACCTGTGAATGCCGTGTGATCCAAAAAAGTTTTAAACAACTAAATACCGACACGACCTAGAAGCAACGATACGTACCTCAAAGAGATAAAGGTCGTTTACCCCGGATGAGAAAAAGTGTCACACGTCGAAAGAGGAACACTACCGAAGAGAACAACGTCTCGTGTCCGAGATCCCGAGAACCCGAGTCATTAACACCGAGTGTTCTAATCATCGGGGTGTCGTACACCTTAGAAGGGTCTGGTTCCTGACTTGCGTATAGGGGAAGAAACCGTTCGCTTAAGTATTGGTGACCTGGTGGTCCCTTCAGGGTGTGATCCAAAATATGACTTTCTAATAAATCAAGAATGTCACCAGGATACTCCGTCCTCGACAATAAAGGTAAAATGTCTACTCCTGTACCTCTAAGTCTCTACAAGTCATTGAAAGGGTACCAGTGTATGGGTCATTCACTGGTGCTATTCTAAGTTTAAGTTCAGAAGATTTATGTTTCAGGCGGACACAGAACAGACAGTCCTGTTTTCGTAAGTCTAAAGACTAATACTCGAAAAAAAAAAAAAAAAAAAGTGTTATCGGTCTTTAATTTTAGTGTAATCGGACAGGAAATTCCATCGTCTACACTTTTATATACATGTGACTTTGGTACGACGGACGGTAACGTATCTTGATTGAAACTTCAAGGGAACACCCTTGACGAAAATCTTGGTCGTACACTTTGTATACTTTTCATCAAAGGAAAACCTCTATTTGGAACAAAAAATTAGGTTCGGGACAATGAGACGTACTAGTGCATGTATCAAATAGTCAAAAACAAGGATTACGGAGAACTGTAAAAGGTTTTTCGATTAAGACATGAGACTCCTATCTCTAAACGGTGATTGTTCCTGTATGTCTTCAAAGGTCTCGTTCATTTCTGTAAAAGATTTCTTTGAGGTTTTACCAGAGTCGTTGTAGTTGTAAAAATTTAATTCTCGAATGGGGACGGAGGATTCCACTAGGTGAAACTTCTCCCTTGTAAGTCACTATATAAATGTATGTATTTATACCAGACCAGACAAATGAAGGTTAAGTCAGACAGTGAAGTATCTATACGAACTGAAACTAAACTATATCTCACTTTATACAAATGTGTTCATAAACAACAACAAATCAGTACAGGATGAGAAACACTGGGGTAGTTAATATCGAATAGTCCGAGGAGACAGGTACCTTAAGAGGTCCGTTTTTATGACCTCACCCAACGGTAAAGGAAGAGGTCTCCTGGAAGGGTTGGGGTCGTGACTTGAGTGCAGAGGACATAACATCCACCTAAGAACTGACGACTCGATGGTCCCTTTGGGAAACGTATTTGTACGTAGATTGTTTTTATGACAACACACATCTCTTTGTAGTCTGAAAGGAACAGTCAGAGTCTTTCAGAATGACCACCATAGTTGTCACCTTGACCGAACCAAAACCATCCTTAAGACAAGGGGAAATTTAGAATGTTAATCCTTTATGACTGAACACCTAAACCTGTCTAACACTCATCCGGACGGAAGAAGTTTCTTTTGTCTAGTCCAAAGACGAAGAGATCGTCTCCTCGTACTAGAAGAATGATTCATACAGAGGTCGTTGTGAAGTTCGTAGTAAAAATTTCACGCATGAAAAAGAATGTCACTTCCAATTCCAGTTTCAAAGTTCGTAGTAAAATTGATCGGTGAGTGTAAATTTAATTGAGACGACTTTATTTGTCGATATAAGTTTTATCATTACAACGACATCGTTGGATTTAGGTTTAGTAAACGAAAAGGAAAGACAAGTGTTAACAAGGAATGATCGATCCGGACCTGTACTTTGTTTAAACGACTTTTAAGGGTACATTTACTCCAAAATTTTATCAAACCCTCTCCTTTTTATGAATTTTTGCTAACGAAATTTTATATGGAACTTCGAATATTAAGGGTTTCCCAGGACTTCTTCGAATCCAGGGAACACACTACCGGAGTGGACCAGTAGAGTAGAGTCCCAAGGACCGTGAGTCTTACACCTGCTCCAACTCCCCAGTATCAAGAAAAAAGAAAAACTGTTATGAGGAACCTTCCTTTCAATACTGGTTGAATCTGTCGCATAATTTTTTGTCTCTGCAGTGAAACAGTTGTTTCCAGACAGATCAGTTCCGATACCAAAAAGGTCACCAGTACATACCTACACTCTCAACCTGATATTTCTTTCGACTCGTGGCTTCTTAACTACGCAAACTTGACACCACAACCTCTTCTGAGAACTCTCAGGGAACCTGAGGTTGGTCAGGTAGAACCCTCTAGTCAGGACCCACAAGTAACCATCCTGACTAAAACTTCGATTTTGAGGTTATGAAACCGGTGGACTACGTTTCTGGATTGAGTAAACTTTTCTGGGACTACGACCCTTTCTAACTCCCGTCCTCCTTTTCCCCTGTTGTCTCCTACTCTACCAACCTACCGTAGTGACTGAGTTACCTGTTCTCAAACCCATCTGCGGCCCTCAACCACTACCCGTCCCTCCGGACCGTACGACGTCAAGTACCCTGTACTGACTCGCTGACTTGACTTGACTTGACTTGTAACTTCATATCAACCAAATGTTATAACACAATTAAAGATAACATGTCGTTTTACAAAGTCAATATATATGTGCGTGTGTGTGTATATATATAAATTTATAATAAAAGGTATTACTAAATAGAGTACTATAACTCATGTTCCTGAAGAGACCACCAGATCGCCTATTCTTAGACGGAGGGATACTTCTCCTGTTCCCAAGTTAGTGACCAACCCCTTGATTCTAGGGTGTACAGTGCCCCGTCGATTCCGACACATGGTGTTACTCTCTTAGGACGAACGACGTTGTTTCTGGGTTATGTCGTTTTTTTTTTTTTTTTTTTTTTCTATAACTTATATCAAGGGACATGGAACAACAATAGGTAGGTTATACATTATCAAACGGAAACGATTGGCGTCTGAAGGTCAGATAGGGAGTGGGTGGTCGGGTAGGAAACCGTCGGTGTTCAGACAAGAGACACAAACACCCCCGGTGTCAAGAACAAGGTCGAGATCGATTTTACAAAACTAAGTCTTTCACACCTCTCAACTTGGTCCATTGAGGGGTACCGAAAAGATTGTCACTTTCCCAGTCCAAGAGGCAAGGTCATTGAATTAACGATGAATTGTTTTATACTAGGTAACCTAGTCTCTTTTTCGTTCTCTTAAGGTCTTTTTGTATGAGGACGTGGTAACTGATACAATTTCGGAAACTGGCATACCTAGTGTTGTTTGACACCTTTTAAGAATTTCTGTACCCTTATGGTCTGGTAGAGTGGACCGAGGACTCTTTGGAGATACGTCCAGTTCTTCGTTGTCAATCTTGGTCTGTACCTTGTCTGACCAAGGTTTAACCCTTTCCTCATGTAGTTCCGACATATAACAGTGGGACGAATAAATTGAATATACGTCTAATGTAGTCACTTTACGACCCGACCTACTTCGTATTCGACCTTAGTTCTAAAGACCCTCTTTATAGTTATTCGAGTCTATACGTCTACTGTGGTAGGAATACCGTCTTTCACTTCTCCTTGATTTCTCGGAGGACTACTTCCACTTTCTCCTCTCACTTTTTCGACCGAATTTTGAGTTGTAAGTTTTTGATTTCTAGTATCGTAGATCAGGATAGTGAAGTACCGTTTATCTACCCCTTCGTTACCTTTGTCACTGTCTGAAATAAAATAACCCGAGATTTTAGTGACGTCTACCACTGACGTCGGTACTTTAATTTTCTCCGAAGGAGGAACTTTCTTTTGGATACTGGTAAGAGTCAAGTCAAGTTAAGTCAAGTCAGCGAGTCAACACAGGTTGAGAAACACTGGGGTACTTAGCGTCGTACTGTCCGGAGGGATAGGTAGTGGTAGAGGACCTCAAATGAGTTTGAGTGCAGGTAACTCAGCCACTACGGTAGGTCGGTAGAGTAGGAGTCAGCAAGGGAAGAGGAGGACGGGGGTTAGGGAGGGTCGTAGTTCCAGAAAAGGTTACTCTGTTGAAAAGTGTACTCCACCTGTTTCATGACCTCGAAGTCGAAATCGTAGTAAGGAAGGTTTCTTGTGGGTCCCGACTAGAGGAAATCTTACCTGACCAACCTAGAGGAACTTCAGGTTCCCTGAGAGTTCTCAGAAGAGGTTGTGGTGTCAAGTTTTCGTAGTTAAGAAGTCGTGAGTCGGAAGAAATACCAGGTTGAGAATGTAGGTATGTACTGATGACCTTTTTGGTATCGGAACTGATCTGTCTGGAAACAACCGTTTCATTACAGAGACGAAAAGTTACACGACAGATCCAACCAGTATTGAAAAGAAGGTTCCTCATTCGCAGAAAATTAAAGTACCGACGTCAGTGGTAGACGTCACTAAAACCTCGGGTTTTCTTATTTGAGACTGTGACAAAGGTGATAAAGGGGTAGATAAACGGTACTTCACTACCCTGGTCTACGGTACTAGAAGTAAAAGACTTACAACTCGAAATTCGGTTGAAAAAGTGAGAGGAGAAAGTGAAAGTAGTTCTCCGAAAACTCAAGGAGAAGTGAAAGACGGTATTCCCACCACAGTAGACGCATAGACTCCAATAACTATAAAGAGGACCGTTAGAACTAAGGTCGAACACGAAGAAGGTCGGGTCGCAAAGAGTACTATATGAGACGTATATTCAATTTACTGGTAGGATCTGTGGTATAATTTTTCGTCTCTGTAATGAAACGGTCGTCTCCAGACATCTCAGTTTCGACACCAAAAAGGTCATCAGTACATACCTACATTATCAACCTGGTATTTCTTCCGACTCGCGACTTCTTAACTACGAAAACTTGACACCACAACCTCTTCTAAGAACTCTCAGAGAACCTGACACTCCTCTAGTTTGGTCAGTTAAGATTTCCTTTAGTTAGGACTTATCAGTGACCTTCCTCACTACGACTTCGACTACACTTCTTGACTGAGTGACCTTTTCTGGGACCCTTTCTACGACCCTTTCTAACTTCCGTCCTCTTCCCTTACTATCTCTCGTTCTACCAACCACCGTAGTGGCTGAGTTACCTGCACTCAAACTCGTTCGAGGCTCTCTACCACTTCCTGTCCATTCGGAAGTGGACCCCAGATGACCCCAGAGGTTTCCCAGTCTGTATTGACTCGCTGACTTTCTTTTCTTTTTTTCCGTTAGGAGTCCGATTCAGAGTCAGAGTATCATTTCTTCTCTTAACAATTCGTAAAGATCATAGATTCGAACACCAAAGATTTACAACTAATACTTAGTAGATCCCTCTGAGAACTTGCGGGATGGACCTAGTAGTAGTGGTAGTCACCAGGAGTAACACCGTTTACCATCAATATACTTTTACTAAAATTAATTCTTTTTATTACTCGGACAACCGGAAAAAACACACAAGATAAACGTTTAGGGAAGTAGTTCACTGGAACCTCTGAACCATGACAGAATTAAAAAAACAGACCTTTTACTCTAAGTTATTCGACCTACACAAGGGCCGGGGACCTAGTACTGAAAAATAATTTACCTCATCTTTATGTCATAGTGAAGAACCATCACTATTTGATTGTGACTCTCAACAAAACGAACCCTTCGTCCAAACGCCAATTTTGTTTTTGTCCTGAACTCCGAAAAGTACATCAGAAAAAAGTAGGAGTGTAAAAAATTTTTCAGAGGAAGTCAGACCTTTTTAGACCAGAACTCTAATTAACCTCTTTTCAGTCTTTTCTATAACAAAAGAAACATTAAAATATTCGGTAATTTTTCTTCTGTCTTTTCTCTGTTTTTGAGCTTTCTTTTTACCATTTCTTGCAATTGTCTGTCAAATGTCGTTCCTTTGGGTATACTTTTCGTCGAGTCGTATCCTCATTAGTCCCTTTACACTTGGGTTATTCCTCTATCTCGAACTTCGTAGACTGTCATAGTCCCAAACCGTTTCGATACCTCTTTGTCCTTTTCGATCTGTCGCGACCACCCTGACATTTACAACGTTGGTGAACCCTTTCACGAAACCGTCCTAGATCACTTTAACTTTTGCGTACAAAGGAAGTTGAGTCGTTAAAGTGAGGTCCTATATAAAGGTCTCTTTCAGAGTGTTCATGTGTTCCCGAGTGATTCCGGTACAAACACTATCACTTTTTAATCTGTGTTGGATGTACCGGAAGTCGTTCTCTTACCTACTTTTTATTACGTCATATAAGGGTGTAATCTTATGATATTTCGTTTTGAAGCATAGAACTTTTACTTTAACTATTCTGGTAGTGTGTATTTCGTTGTGAGACAGAACGAATACCTATGAATATATACATTTCAAATTTTTACCCGACCTTCTTTAGTCAAAGATACATCCTTAAAGATGAATATATAGTTGAAATTAACTTAACAAATTAAGAAGAAATTATCCCTTTTTTCTAAACTTCGTTTATACAGTAATCCATTAACAGTCAGACCTCACCACACTTGAACCTATAACAACAAGAGACATTAAAAGTCTTAAATTAGAGAAGTCTTTTAAAACTTAAAATTAGAGAAGTCTTTTTTAAATTTTACTGTTCTATTTTCATTCTATCAAATATTTAGTCTGTCATCTCTAACTGGAAATAATTAACGAGACCCGAAGATGAGAATCCCGACAAGTGGATACTGTGTATAAAAAAATTTAGAAAAGTCGTAAGTAAAATAAAGAGTCACCAACGGTAAATCTCCTGAGACAAGAGACGGGAACCGTAGACAACCCACTAAGTAGGTACGAAAATGAAAGTTTTTCTATCTTTATGTCTGGATCTGACACCAAAGTTTTCGTGGACTGGTGTGGTAGGTAGGAAACTTCACAATTAAACCTAATTTATAGGATTATAGTCGTAGACGAACGGAAAGGAACTCATACACCAAATACAGGGAATTTCTTTGTCAAACGTCTAAGATTTTACATATTCGGTAGTCCGTTTTCCTCCGAATTCGAATACAAAAAGACCAGTAATTAAAATACAATGATTACTCTACCCCTTATTATTACGACTACGATAAGGAACTCCCCACCCCCTGTCGGTCTACTTTGGTCTTTCTCCTTAGATTCGTTCAACGACTATCTCATCTCATTTGACTTCGGGAAGTGAACGTCCCGTCATTAGTTTTAAAGAACCTGTCGTTCACCCATCCTTTTTATGGTCCACACTTTTTCGTCCCCATCTTTTTCTCCTAAAAGAATCTTATGTCATCTCGTTTAGGTGTCTTCCAAATCATTTTTGTTTGTTTGTTTTTAGACATCCATGTAATAAATATGGTGTGACCCCAATAAAGGCCGTAGTTTTGAGTTGGGAGGGGATAGAAGGGGGTCCACACACACCACCTTACAGAGTGACAACTGGTTCTATATAGACGGGGAAGGAGGTCGTAGTCGAATCTTCACATTATATAGTACTAAGTATACAAGTATATCACCTAAAACATTAGGTCCCGGGAAAACTCTCACTTTTTCCTATGGTAATTATTCATTAACTCTCTCGTCCGTGTTTGACTCCAAAAGACTCGTTTGTAGGGCCAGTGGGATCACTTATGACCAGTGGTATCATTATGTGTGTAAATGTACATGTAAACTTTCATTTTGAATAGTTTATTTTGCTTTGTAGTCTTGAAAATTTTACATAGATGGTACACGAACCGGCACCACTATGTTGTCTATTACTCTCACTGTTTTTTGGAACTCATCCTCTTCTAGCTGTCATTTGTTTGTTTCGTACATAATAATCTCCGACAATCCAAATATACCTTTGACGTTCTGTCCGTTCCCTTTATCCCTGTCGATCCTAGATCCTTCGCTTTCTTTATGTCAAAATTTATCACACGAGGTCTTTTCACACCGTCTGACTTAAGAACAAGTGGTCATTAGAGAAAGAGAGGGATATCGTCTTAAAAAGAAGGAGTAAGAAAACTTTAGTCCAAACCGGTATCTTAAATCGTAACCGTAACTATGCACTTGTCTTTACTGTCACGGGAGAGTCACCGACGGGATGGTACGAGACAAGGTAGACGACGGCAGTGATTCGTTACATAGTGGTACCGGTTCGTGTACCATCTATGTAAAATTTTCAAAACTACAAGATCCCATTCCCGTTCCTACTATGTCTAGGCGATCATCATACTGTCTCACGTTCATCATTCTTTATTAGTAAACCACAAAATACTCTAAACCCTACACGAACAATACATCGTATTGGATCCGGTGGGATCCGGTGATTACGTGTTCCGGAGTGACTCTTCCATCGTTTGTAGACTTGCCTCTTGACTACCACTACACCTTTGGCTAACACGTCTATACACCTTGTTTGTATAAGGTACCCCTCCTTATCGTTCACGTTTCCAAAACTTCTCCCCCGGAAGAAAAGAAAAAATTTTTTTATATATAAATAAATAGACCGACGTGGTCAGAATCAACGTCGTACGTCTTAGAAACAACGACGGACACCTTAGAAATCAACGTCGCACACTTGAGAATCAACGTCGTGTACCCTTGATCAAGGGACCAGTCCCTAACTTGGACCTAGGGGACGTAACCCTCGTACCTCAGAATCGGTGACCTGGTGGTCCCTTCAGAACCAAAACTCCCCCTCGTGAGAACTATACGTGTTCTTAGTCCTTTCTTCAGTCCTACGTCTCCAAACTACGTGGCCAAAATAAAGGGACTCCAGACATCCCGACCTGCATCCTGAACAAGAATAGATAGGTCACTAGGACGAGTGAAGAGAAAAGGAGACATCTCATACCTCACTCCGTCGTTCTTACTCTCCTTTCTTCTCCTATATTTCTTTCCTTTTCATTCACTCCAAACCTCGTCCTTCTACGTCGAATTGTCCCCCACGAGGTCTAGAAACCCGGTGTCGGGACTATATGATTTTAACCATCCAGTGGGTACATCCCTGCAACCCTCCGGAGACTGACGACATTACTTCCTCTACTCAGTCGCGTAGGTTTCACACGATCACTCACTGGTGGGGAGTGGTCCTGCACAAGGGGAAGAGGGTAAGAGGAACAAGAGTACGAACACTGAAAAAGAATCTCAGTGTACCTTGGGTCCCTCGGAGGTTGTTTGTTTGCCTCCGTTGTCTCGATGGGAATCCTCACGGACGTCGTGGGACTCTTTCCCCGTCGAGGGGGTCGGGGACGGGTTCGTTGTGTCCTTTAATATGTTTGGTGTATAAGGTAGAAAGAAATTTAGGACTAGTAAGAGGTATAAAAATAATTCACAATCCAATCTAAAGACAGTCGAGACATGTCGGAACTTCGGTGTCTAGGAGGGTTAATCGTCAACGACCATTTTCTTTGAGACCTGTTTATTCCGTCTCATCCGCCGATAACTACGAAGACGTACCTCCTCCGTCTCAAGATTTATAGTTTAGGTAGATTTTCTTTGAATTTTCAACTTCCGATTTTACAAAGTGTCTCTATTTTTATGGTGACACGTAAATAGTTGGTGTCTTCATCATCGGAACCTTCTAAATGACCCTCTTTGAGAGTAATTTATAGACCGAAAGACTTCCGATTACCGTAATTAGAGTCTTATGTTGGTAATTAGAGTTTGCGAGGTACGATTAACTAACAGAACCTAATGATTTGAGTTTGTCATAGATATTGAGGATTTCTATATTTTAATCAAAACCCCAGATATTCTTAGAATTTATAGACATATAATAGTGATGAGAGAAGCCAGTTTCTTTTAAATTGTTAAATGGAGACCATCTATCAACGGGACCTTCGTCACGTACGTTTTCGTGACACTACAGTTCGGGGTGGGAAGGACGAAAGAAGAAAGTTTAGGATTTCTTTAGATAAGTGGTACCTTTCGTATAACTTTATCTTTCCCTTTAAGGTAGGTTAAATATATTGCGATCTTAATAATCCTAACCCCGGGAGTGACTCTTTTATTTTTCGGCAGAGTTTCGGAACCTCCCTTTCTTACGTACCACGTTTGTCCACTGGGGGGATCTTCCGTAAGTGATACGTCCATAGTTATCGTTTTTACGGAACCTCTCGAGTTCCGTTTAGTTAGACAATGTTGAGACACCCTAAGTCGTAAGTCAAGGGTGAGGAAGGTCTTAGGAAACTCGGTCACAGTGAGGGACCCTGACATCCCGTAATGACCCTAAACCCCCTTCCTACTAAGAGACTATATACCCTAGAAGGTACGCGACATCCTGTAAATGTAGGAACTAGGGTGAGTGATTTACGTTCATTGTGAAAGGTCCGTGACTGTGTTTTCGTAGGGGTCAGACAGGGATCTCATCTGTAAAGATAGGGGTCAACTCTCGGGATGTTCAGACTCGAGATCGTTGCCCATCTTATTCCATCCCAAACTTATATCGACACTCCTGCGAGGTGACTCGTCCTCAACTGGTCCAATAGTCTATAGGTAGAAGACAGACACACATCTATGTAGTCCTTTTCTTCACTGACGGAACCATATGACCACTTCTTTGTCATTATATAGGTTTTCAAGTAGTGTCGGTGTACTAACTTCTCTACTGAAACATCAGTCACCATTTCGTTTAAAAATTTCCTTTAATTTCAGACTTTACTTGATCTTCGTCACAGGTTTTCTTGAATATATCATTTATTGAGTTAGGTATAACAGTAATGAGAAGACCTTTCCCCTTCTTCCCAGAGAAACTTCTACTCAACGGTCGACGAACTGTATACGGACTTTTATCTCTACTGTCCGATCCAAAAATCCAAGAAGGTACCTGTGACTTAAAGTTTTTAATTTACTTTGTATTTTTGCTTTGTGTCTACTCTTCAAAATTTAGACGTATAGGTTCAATAACTGGGCCTCTTCCGTTACCGTTCGGTGAGGTCATGAGAACGGATCTTTTAGAGTACCTGTCTCCTCGGACCACCCGACGTCAGGTACCCCAACGACTCAGCCTGTGCTGACTCACTGAAGTGAAAGTGAAAAGTGAAAGTACGTAACCTCTTCCTTTATCGTTGGGTGAGGTCATAAGAACGGACCTCTTAGGATACCCCCTCGGACCACCCGACGGTAGATACCCCAGTGTGTCTCCGCCTGTGCTGACTTCGCTGAATCGTCGTCGTCGTTCAATAACTGGTCGATAAATTATTCATGTGTGCGATGATGAACCTCACAGTGACGCATCGAGAGGAAGAGAGGGGTGAAGAAGCGTAACTGGGAGGGGTCCGGGACCGAAGGACGGAAAAGGGGGTCCTACTCTAGTAGACACCCTTTCTTCCACCTTTCCCTGTGGAGTGGCACGGTACCACCCTAGGAAGGGATAAGGGAAAGGGGAGTGGAGAGATTACCGTCATGTAAACAATCCGCTGATATAAACGGTCAGGGACCTGATTCCGAAAATACTAACAAAATTAAAATATTATCCGATGGGTTTCTTTAAAATTGTTAATAAGGAAGTCTCCAAACAAAATTAAAAAAAAAGAACTTTGTTAGAGTTTGAGTATCTTTAAACGTTCATACTATATTTCAAAACAAAAAGTACTAAACTTTCATACAACGGTTGAACAACGGGTGGTGGAGACTAAAAGGACGTTTATTCCTGTAACAGGATGTTTCAGGTTACTTTGGTACTTTTAGTCTTTTCATTGTAATTGAGCAATGATGGTAGATTAGGGGTCTGAGGTAAGTTCCCCGGGTTCTTACAAGACGTTTTCCTCGGTCTCCTTTAGGGTACGATGTAAATCAACAGGACAGAGACATCGGAGGAAGTCAGACCTTGTCAACGAGTCGGAAAGAAACCAAAAGTACTCGAACCGTGAAGCCTTCTCATGTCCGGTAAGTAAAATATCTTAAAGAGAACTAAACCAAAACAGACGGTGAAGCAGTATTAACAAAATCCACGATGTGGAAACCGTCCTGATAGGCTCTTCACTACGACCCGGAAGAACAAGTGGCCTAGTCCAGTGTGTACTAAAACTAAACAGGACAATGACTACAACGAGAATCTAGGGGACACATCCCACTATGAACGGTACGAAGAGATGATATATATTTCAATAAGAAAAAGGAAAGTATTGAGTATTCATAGAATACCCCTCCATGATACTCGACATTTATCGGACAAAGAGTAGTTTGAAAGTCAACAAAATACCTAAGTACAAGGCCCGAATATGAAGGGACGGTGGTTGGACCTTAGTCGGTAAGAAGTTCCACGAAACGTACATAATAGAATCAGTCAAGAGTGTTGTACTCTTAGTACTCGACTATTGACCATCATAAAGGTAAAAAGTGTACTTCTCTGACTCAGAGTCTCTACAATTCATTAAATGAGTCACAAATGTGTTGAACTTGAACCGTCTCTTCCCTAAACTTAAACCCAGATGAACTGAAATCTTTGTCACAATACTTAGTGAGACGAAATCTACTAAGGTTTGAAAGGTGAGACAGATAAGTGTAGTGGAAGGTGTAATATCTTGGATAACTAGATATACCTATTCTTTCAACGACAACCTTTCACACAAATCGTAAGGTTCAGCCCACCGATCCTTCAGGAGAGGACGACAAAAAGACTGTGATCCTGGTCTTTCTTCGGTCGAAGACGGAGGGAGTGAAAGGGGGGTAGGTCCTCCGACGTCAATTCATTCCCCGAATAACCCCCCTTAAATCCGTCTTCAAAACCTGTATAGTTGTTGTTTCCTTTAAAGAAAAAGAAAAAATTTTTAATATAAAATAAAAAATACTAACTCCGCGGACCCTGTATCAAAATCCGAACGACTTTAGGTCACATTACCTGTATGGTAGAGACGGTGATTTAAGAAATTTTTCGGTACCAGAGACAACAGACAGGGTCATTAGACAGACCGGTGAGATACTTAAGGGAGAGGAAGACGGAGGTACGACCCAGAGTCCGACGATTTCTATATCGGTTGATCATCTCCTCCTATAACTGTCGTCGGTACCTCAACAAATCAAAGACGACGAAGAACGGTGTACCGGAACAAGTGATTGGGGGGAGGACAAAGGTACCAGAGACTAACGACCAGGGAAGTACATTGGAGGTTTCTCCGTGGGTAGTGATAAAGACGATGTACGACTAGGAAGGGATTGTGACGTAAACAGGAAACATAGGTGTGACAGGGGTCAGTTATAGTAGGGTAGAAACACATAAATGTTGTGTGTGTTGTGTGTGTGTGTGTGTGTGTGTGTGTGTAGGACATTCATAAAAGGGCAACAAACTACAGATCTCCATACAGAAGAGAAAGATTAACTCCAGATAAACTTCACACTCAGAGTCCACTTCCGGTACCAGAAGTCATAGGAGACACATAAAACATCGTTGAACATTACTCAATGTGACTATAGTAATCTAACGAGAATTTACACACAACTTAGTCACCTACGAACAGGTGTACACCGGGACGTACACAGAGAGTCTTAAATACAGGTGTAAGAAAAACATATGAGATTACGAAACCTAATATGAAAAGGTAAGGGACATAATGGTATCTTCAAGACCCTCTCTCTAGTAAATCATTTTGAAAACAAAATATCTGCTCTTTCGGTTTCGAGTCATTCTACAGTACAGATGGACCATCCTTTTGATCTCAGTTTTGTAGTTTAGGACGGTGGAAAAGATTTTGAAGTGGGTCACACAACAAGTTGAAAGAAGTAGAAATCGTTCATGTTTATAAAAATAATTTTGATAATTAACTCAATCGTTCCCATCCCACACACACTTTAATTTCGATCATTAAATTATTTCGAATACAGTATCACTTTTTTCCTTTGATATAAAACTAAATTTCATACTTTAAAATTTCTTATTTTGACGATCGACATATTCCCTAAGACGTTGAACGTTTAATTAAAAAACATATTTCAGAAAAGATCTTGTGTAGTTATCCTTGTAACAAAGTTTACTGGCTTTCCTAAGGGTACAATTCTTAATCCTACAGGTCTCTCGTTGTCCAATCTAGTTCTTGATTCTAAACAGAAATCTAGACCAAAGAAGAAATAATAATTTAGTGAAACAAATAAACAATGGGGAGGAAATTCTTCGTGTTTTTACCATTGAAATTAAATTTCCATTTCTCAGATTTCCTAAGAATATCCCTCATCTTTTCTTTTACAGACTTGACATATTTCCGGGTCTTGACATACAATCCCCGGTAACGACACAAATACGGTACTTAAGGAAACCGTAGACCATATCGAAGAGTTGAAGAGTCTTATTACAAAAATTTACATACTTAATTTTATACATCCTAATGATTCCTTTTTTATAACTTTATAATTTTGTAAATTTCTTGTTTCTATACTATAACATTAGTTATATATTACGAAAAATAATTGTGAATATATTATTCTAGGTCATAGTCTTCATTATTGATACCACTAAAGTCCCGTCACACAGAAGCTGATGAGTCCGACGGTATTGTTTCATGTTAGTTGACCCTCCGAGTGTGTTTTCTTTACGTACATAGAAGAGCACCAAGACCTCCGACCTTCGGACTCTAGTCCCACAGTCGTACCTGAAAGGAAGAACGAATGTGTGGAAAAGTAACACACGAATGTACGAGTGTACAGGAAAGGTACCAAGAACGTGTACCCCCGCCCCTCTCCCACCCTTCCCCTCTCTCTCCCTAGAGAAGGAGAAGAATATTCCGGAAGTTCAGGACAGACTAATCCCGGAGTGGGAATACTGAATTAAATTGGAATTATTGGAATTTCGGAGTAGAGGTTAATGTCAGTGTAATCCCTAATCCGGAAGTTGTATACTTAAGACCTCCCTGTCAAACCAGGTATGTATCACTATTCGTATTCACTATAAAATTTTGTAGAAGTTGTTTGAAATTATACTTTATTTTTATCGACACTAGACAACCATTGTCTCAGTGTCTTCGACGACGATTATTCAAACAACGGATGTAAGAAATACCTTCCTTTAAGAATTAAAGTCCATCTCCAATTACTTTTATTCCAAAAAGGGGGTAAGATCAAGTATTTGTGGGACTTAAAGATATATTCCTGAGGGTCCAATTCTCGGGGACGGACTATGTACGTTCATTCTATAAGAATAAAACTCCTTTACTCACCGTATTAGGGATCTATCACCCTTGTCTAAGACTTTAGTCCAATAAGATAAGTAACGGTCAATGGTTCCTTGTCAAGTCAAGTCAACGACTCAGTACGGGTTGAGACGTTGGGGTACCTAACGTCGTGAGGTCCGGAGGGACTGGTAGTGGCAGAGGGCCTCGAACGAGTTTGAGTACAGGTAACTCAGTCACTACGGTAGGTTGGTAGAGTAGGTGACAGCAGGGGTAGAGGGTGACAGAAGTTGGAAAGGGTCGTAGTCCCAGAAAAGGTTACTCAGTCAAGAAGTGTAGTCCACCGATTTCATAACCTCGAAGCCGAAGTCGTAGTCAGGGAGGTTACTTATAAGTCCTGACTAAAGGAAATCCTAACCGACCAAGCTAGAGGAACGTCAGGTTCCCTGAGAGCTCTAAGAAGAGGTTGTGGTGTCAAGTTTTCGCAGTCAAAAAACCGTGAGTCGAAAGAAATACCAGGTTGAGAGTGTAGGTATGTACTGATGACCTTTTTGGTATCGAAACTGAGACATCTGCAAACAGTCGTTTCATTACAGAGACGAAAAATTATACGACAGATCCAACCAGTATCGAAAAGAAGGTTCCTCGTTCGCAGAAAATTAAAGTACCGACGTCAGTGGTAGTCATCACTAAAACCTCGGGTTCTTTTATTTTAGACAGTGACAAAGGTAACAAAGGGGTAGATAGACGGTACTTCACTACCCTGGTCTACCGTACTAGAAGTCAAAAACTTACAACTCAAAATTCGGATGAAAAAGTCAGAGGAAGAAGTGAAAGTAGTTCTTCGAGAAATCAAGGAGAAGTGAAAGACGGTATTCCCACCACAGTAAACGTATAGACTCCAATAACTATAAAGAGGGTCGTCAGAACTAAGGTCGAACACGAAGTAGGTCCTGGTTCCTTGTCACTCATACAATTGAGTTTACAATATAGTTTACTTTATAGTAAACGAGAACGGAACGAAAGACTATAAAATTTTATACACAAACTGCTAACCTTACACAAAACAGAACGTCTGTCGTCATTGGATTTATGACTCGTTTTACTAAGGACCTGGAGACTCTTGAGGACCGAAATGGAAAGACACTTCCCGGTTGGTCTTTGGTTCCTTCTCCTACTACCAGAAGCCTTTAGAGACCTATTTAAGATACTTCATAAACCGTTAGGTGTCGGTCGGAGACCTTTAAGTGAGAGGTGTAGACAGACGGTCACGGACAGAGTCTTTTAGTTACTTGACTTCCTGGTCCTCTTGGTTTTCATATGGGAGGCGTCAAAAGTTTACCGAGCCCAGTAGAAGTTGGTCTTACCGACGAGGTAGAATGTCTTTGTAAGGTCCCTGCGGGTAAAGATGGGTGAGTCTCTTCCTTCATGCAGAGATGTCCTACTTTTCAACTGGGGTCCTGAAAGTTTTCTATAATAAGTAAAGGAGAACGTCGTCTTGAACTACTTTCTGGTCATTGACTACGGACCACCACTCTCGTCCACATACCCCCGTCCTCCTCCCATAGGGACACCGGTCGTGGTAACCACGTAGTGGGTCTTGGGTAGTGCACAGAACGGTCGAACCACACGGGTCGGGGGTCGATTCACGAAACGTCCGGTTCCGACCGTAGACACTAGACTAGGACCTCGGTCAGGTCAGGTTTACCTCTCGACCGTCACAGACCACCAAAATAACGGAAGTCCGGTAGGGAAACTGGATTCCGGTCACTGGTTCACCAAACCCTCAAATTTCCAGGTAGAAGGAAGAAAGGTCCTTCCTGTACGAGACTCCGTGGTAAGTTCATGTTCTCGAGAGGAGGACCAGTCTAGTTTCGACCCCAAAGTGATAGAGTGGGAAAGGACCGAGGAAGGAAAGGGGCGGGAGGAAGAGAGTAAGTTAATGACCACAGAGGACCCTCATAAAGGTATTATTTAGAGGATATGGACGTGGGAACTGAGTCTCAGATGAAGACCTTCTTTGACTGGATTCTCTTGTCCGAAGGTAACTACTCAAAAACCCCAAAAAAAAAAAAACGGGGTGACTGATCCCTATCTTGGACCCGGGGGACGTCACCCTCACACCTCAGGATTGGTGACCTGACGGTTTTTCAGGGAACTAAATCACAAAAACTTCCCATGTTTCGGAATACGACTTAGTTTATATTCTTAAGTTAGTTCAACATTTTGACACTGGTACACTACTCTTGCACACAGGGGTTTATTAAATTTATACCAAGGTTTTCCACGTAGTGTAGAATTAGTATTGAAACGAAGAGGTTACGGTCTCAAAGGACAAAATATGAGTGACCTATACCTTCCTTGTAAACTTGGTAGATTTTATTCTCGATTCTAAGTGTTTAATTTTCTTTTTTTCAGACAAGTAGAGGTGGTCTAACATTTACACTCTCTACTCTTTTTTTGTCTACACATCGTGAGTGGTTTCATACACATTTGAGTAAATACTATACGACCTAACTACCTACGTCGGAACAGTTGAACACCACCTTCTCCTTTTCCTTAGTAAACGGGTTCACCTGAGGAAGAAGAGTAAAAACGAAGACGGACGGACAACGGGTGTGGGAGACAGTGGGAGACTTGTTACCCACGGAGTGGGGACAGGACGGGAACGAACCAGTCCTCGTCGAAGTAATTTTTTTAAAAAAAATTAATTTTTTTAAATTAACTACATAGAAACTAAATGTCACAACACAACCAAAGTTCACACGTGGTTTCACTTCGTCAATGTGTATATGTATATGGGTGAGGAAAAATTTAAGAAAAAGGCATATCGGTAATATCTTATAACTCATCTCAAGAGACACGAGATGTCATCCAGGAATAATCAGTAAATAAAATATATATCATCACATATGTACAGTCAGAGTTAGGAGATTAAATAGGGAGGAGGACGTGGGAAGAGATACAGACACGAGATAAAGACAAAACATCTACTCAAGTAAACATGGGAAAAAAGTCTAAGGTGTATATTCACTATAGTATACTATAAACAGAAAGAGACAGCCTGAATAAAGTGAGTCATACTGTTAGAGATCCAGGTACGACGACGTTTACCGTAATAAAACAAGGAAAAATTCCCCTTACCGAAACTTTATCGGGTTCGTTCGGACACGACCATCCAGGAGACGAGAAGTCGACATAGGAATTCCAAACAAACTCTAAGTAAACCATCTTCCTGTAGAGGGTCGTGGTCCGAGGGACTTTAACATTAGCCTTCGGAGCACAATTGGGGAGAGAGGTTCCAGTAACCGTGTTTAACGTGATTTCACAAGGTAGTGAACTGTTCCCCTGATACTCTTTTCGACCGTTGTGATTAATCTAAAACTCTTTGAGATCCCCTTTAAATTAATCGTACTCTGAGGTATCCAAAGGTCTTTCGTCTCATACGTGTATCTGGTCGAATGTACACATATAATTGTCGCTCACTCCCACGGGAGAGTTTGGTTTACAGAACATCTAAGAACTGACCTCTCTCTTCGGAAAATTTTCAAACCTTAATGTGTGATACCGAAGGTCAAGACCCTCTTTGTTTACACCCTTGTCATAGGGGGAGTTTTATGTCGTGGTAACCTTCCTCTGGATTGTCCTTCCTTTATCCTTTACTTGTCAGGAAACTCTTTTGTTCTGAGGTCCAGAAGGAGACTGTTGGTCAATAGACGTAAAAGAGGTACCCGAAGAGGATAAGTC
The DNA here is from genome assembly GCA_006410555.1 of Capra ibex. Classification (NCBI taxonomy): domain Eukaryota; kingdom Metazoa; phylum Chordata; class Mammalia; order Artiodactyla; family Bovidae; genus Capra; species Capra ibex. Next base: position 670,240 of record SJYO01050271.1, read on the forward strand.
GACCGGGGGGTTATTAACAGTTTGGTACTTCTGAATATTAACTTTTTGATGTCCATCAAAATAACAAAAAATTACACTTCAATTAGGTATCTACGGGAACTGACGACAACAAAAACAAGTCGGTGATTCAGCACAGACTGAGAAACGTTCGGGTGCCTGACGTCGTGTGGTCCGAGGAGACAGGAAGTGATAGAGGGTTTCAAACAAGTTTAAGTACAGGTAACTCAACCACTACGATAGATTGGTAGAGTGGAAGACAGTGGGAAAAGAGGAAAACGACAGTCAGAAAGGGTCGTAGTGCCAGAAAAGGTCACTCAACCGAGAAGGGTAGTCCACCGGTTTCATAACCTCTAAGTCGAAGTCGTAGTCAGGAAGGATACTTATAAGCGTCAACCGAAGGACATCCTAACTGGACATCCAAAATAGAGGAACCTCAGGTTCTCAGAAGAGGTTGTGGTGTTAAGTTTTCGTAGTCAAGAAGTAACGAGTCGGAAGAAGTCTCGAAGGGACTATCGAGTCAACCATTTCTTAGGTGGACGTTACGTCCTCTGGGGTCAAGTTAAGGACTCAACCCTTCTAGGGGACCTCTTCCCTTTCCGATGAGTGAGGTCATAAGACCGGACCTCTTAAGGTCCGTATCAGGTACCCCGACGTTTCTCAGTCTGTACTGACTCGTTGAAAGTGAAGAATCGGAAGAAGTGCCAAGTTGAGAGTGTAGGCATGTACTGATGATCTTTTTGGTATCGAAACTGATATACCGGGAAACAGTCGTTTCACTACAGAGATGAAAAATTATACAACATCAAAAATCGTATAAGTCAGTGATTTAATAACCTCTAATAAAAGGTATCGATAGTTGCCTTCCTTTGATCTAATAAAATATGACAAAAATTTCCTGTTTTCTATGTTCCATAAACTTAAAGGTATGATTCTTCATCGGTGAAGATAAACCACCATTATAAAATCATAGTCACTGAAACATTGGAACTAATTGTAGTCGCGACACCCACAAGTCTTTTTTCCATTTGAGACTTTCGTCTCTCAAATCTTCAGATTTTCGGTCTTAGTGAAGTCCCATTTTTTTTTTTTTCACACCACACACGAAAGAACATAGACTCATTCACCAACACTGTCCAGTCATGTTTTATAAACAAAGGGACGTTAAAGCGAGAATTAAACTAGAAGTACGACAATCCTACCGTAAAAGGTAAATAAAGACAAAAGGAAATTATATCTGATTCTCTATTCCTATAATTCTGAGACCAGAGACCATAGTAACAGATTAAGACGGGATGTCTAGTGAAGTAACTGTAGAATCGGATACTTGTAAGATAGATCCTATAGTAGAAACCAGGTAAAGTCTTCAGATACCTTCCTACCTAAACGAACGTCCTTGGAGGTCTGAGATTCCTCCTCTTTGTATAAAATTATATAAACACATTGACGAAAAGTGAAATAATCAGACAAAGAAACATACTTCATACATACATTATCTAGTATAATGACCATTAATTGTTTTTTGTTATGTCACTATGAAAAATAAATTTCAAAAGTTTCAAATGAAAAATTTGAAAAATAACCAAAATTAGTATGTTTTCTCACAAATATTCACTTGTAGAACTTCTAAAAATGTTTGACTTGGAGGACTAGTTGGTCGTAGGGTGAGATCGTTGTCTATAATGGTCGATCGGGACTCACCTCTAAAAGTTTCTTGATCAATCTTACCAAACGAGTCTAGTCACAAAGAGTTTGATGACCACCATATGTTTTCTTGAAATCCACGACGATCCACCTGTTACAAATAAAAGTAACAATAGAAAAGTTAAATACAATCTTTTTATTTTGATGATACAGTCTACATATGAAAGTTTCTATAATGTACATCAACAAGTCAATGATTCGGCACAGACTAAGAAACGCTGGGGTACCCGATATCGTACGGTCCGAGGAGACAGGAGGTGCTAGAGGACCTCAAACAAGTTTAAGTGCAGGTAACTCAACCACTACGATAGATTGGCAGAGTGGGAGACAGTGGGAGAAAAAAACGGAAGTTGGAAAGGGTCGGGGTCTTAGAAAAGGTTACTCAGTCGAGAAGTGTAGTCCACCGGTTTCATGACCTCGAAGTCGAAGTCGTAGTGAGGAAGGTTACCTATAAGTTCCAACCAAAGGAAATCCTAACTGACCAAACTAGAGGGACATCAGGGTTTGATGTACCAAAAAACGAATAAAAAGTCGTCTTTGAGGACATATAGCTCCGAGGAGGGAATGGAGAACCTTGTCAAGGGGTCGCGATAGACTCCCACGGAAGGGTCCGACATCAGGAGTCATTCCAGGGACTCATTTTACGTTGAGTGTCGACACTCAACACACACAAATAAAAAGGTCACGAGTCATACTTATCGACGAACTACATTCAGTAGTGTCTTTACGTCAAAAATTTTTCACAACGGCAAAATCTCAGATATACTAACCATTCTTTGACTTTTCTAGTTAGGACAGACCACTATTGTTTCTACACCCCTGTACCGTCAGGTCTTACTTTTGTGTATAGTGTTAAACGTTAACTCATTCATTACTTTTTAATCTTTATATCTGGGTCTGAACGGTGTACGGACAAGGTACGAAGAGTAACGGGAACCTGATCGTCGACCAGGACGGGTAGGGTAACGAAATGGAAACGATGTCGGTGTCCCTGAAGAGTCAACGATTTGGACCGGTGGAGGAATTGGTTGTCAAAAACCCATTCTGGTACTTAAGGAATTATTTCGATTGGTAGTAAAGTTTGTGGGGACAATGACCGGGGTAAAATGTCTACCCCTTTGTCCGTGTCTTTCGATTATCTCTCACCTTCTTCATGGTCTCGGGTATAGATTGGGCCTCGATAGGAAGAGTCGTGGGACGAGGGTTTACAATTGGAAGGAGGGTGGGGTCCCGGTGGGTGTCACACGGAAGGAGTCTCTTCGAAAGTATGAGGGAGGTGGAGGGTGGTGACGACCCTCCCCGAGGATGGAAGGTACATCAGGATGCCGTGACTCGTAGTGGAAGTGTCGAACTAAAGTGGTTTACTTGCATTGTTACGTTACATCATGTACCGAATTCAGAGGGGAGTGGAGTGGTAGAGGGTGGGAGTGGTTTCCTTACTCTCGAGATAGAAGAAGTGGGTACGGATCGCACAGGTCCGACCGTTTGTCACTATGAGTAAATATAAATATCTTATTTTACATCTTTTTGCAGAGATCACGAATCTCTACACATGACTTCTTAAGTCGTCATTTTACAGTATTACCAACATTAAATGAAAATTTGTGAATTTACCTTCGTTCTACTTCGTCTATACTAGTTAAAGTAAACATACGACGAAACATATGAAGGTTTATTTACTGTGCGGTCAAACGAAAACAGACGTAAAACTGAATTTTGAAAAAAAAAAAAGGTAAAAGAGAGAGACAAGGGAAAGGGGGTCCAGTGAAACGTCACCAACTGAGAGAGTCTAACATGAAAGAAAGTGTCTCCTTTTGGTGAAAGGGATTGACAGTGTCTTGTGTTAGAGGTACTCGTTCAAATGTAAGTCTCTTTCTGGGGGGGAAAAAAAGGAAATTAAAAACACAAAAGAACCTCAAACCAACCAAACGTTAGGTGTCATATATATATAATTTTTGTAATATGTCGAATTATCTTTTCGTTTGTATGTTGGGTTAATTCTTTACCCCTCTCCTATACTCATCTGTAAAAGGGTTTCTTCTGTACGTTTGCCGGTTGTTCATGTCCTTTTGTACAAATTGCAGTGATCAGTAGTCACTGTAGTGTCGACAGTGAGTAGTAATGTTAAACGTAAACATTTTACGTTCAGTTTAGATGTTGTTTATAGTGGAGTGTGGATATTCTTAACACTAATGGTTAAGACACACCTTTCCTACACCCTTTTTCCCTTGTGAATACATGATGATCGTCTTTATGTTTAATCACATCGGTGGTACCTTTTGTCATTCCACCAAGGAGTTTTTTAATTTTGGTCTTGATGGTACATTGGGTCGTCAAGATGAAGACATAGGTAGGTTTCCTTTGTTATTGTGATAGAACTTTATATAGACGTGGGGTCATAAGTTACGTCGTGGTGGGTTTATCGGTTCTGCACCTTAGTTGTTCTCAAGTATTTCTTTACTTACCTAAAAAATTTTACACCGTATGACGACGACGACGACGACGATTCAGCGAAGTCAACACAGGCTGAGACACGCTGGGGTATCTGCCGTCGGGTGATCCGAGGAGACAGGGACCCTGAGAGGTCCGTTCTTATGACCTCACCCAACGGTAAAGGAAGAGGTTACGTACTTTCACTTCTCACTTTCACTTCAGTGAGTCAGCACGGGCTGAGAATCGCTGGGGTACCTGACGTCGGATGGTCCGAGGAGGCAGGTACCCTAAAAGGTCCGTTCTCATGACCTCACCCAACGGTAACGGAAGAGACTTTTACACCGTATATATGGTAGTTTATAATGAGTCAGTATTTTTCTTCCTTTAGGACAGTAAACACTGTGGTATCTACCTAGAACTCCCGTAGTGTGATTCACTTTAGTCTCTTTTGTTTATGGTCATGACGTATTAGAGTGAAAATATACTTTAGGGGGAGGTTTTTTTTTTTTTTTTACTTTGACTTCGGTATCTTTCTTATCTGACTACCAACGGTCTCCGTCACCCGTTTTACGCACTTCCACCAGTTTTCGATGTTTACAGGTTAAGATTTTATTACATGACGTCTCATTCATATCAATTATTATGACATAATGTATGAGCTTTCAAAGACTCTCTAACAAAAAAGTTAGAAAATGACAATTAAGAGGTAATCCTATACTTTCCACGGTCCCTTTCCGGTACCAGTCCTTACGTCTCACGTGGGAGAAGTCACCATGATCGAATCGACGAGTATAAATACCTTCTAAAGGGAGAGAAAAAAATAAAAATTAAAAAAAGGAAAAAAAAAAAGATTTTATTGGTCGAACACCCTAGAACCAAGGGGTGAGTCTCTAGTTTGGACCCGGAGACCGTTACTTTGACACCTCAGGATTGGTGACCTGGTGGTCCCTTAAGTGTACAAATTCAAGGAACATTCTTGTCGTCATCGACTTTTCGAGTATTCGACGGTCGTGGTATCTTTCGGGTCACTGTTAGGGAAAGAAGTATAACTTTATAATCATTATGGTCATTATTGGAGAAGTTTTACGAGGTCGTTACACAAACCCCTACTTTAGGACCTAATCATAGGTCACACCGTCGAGGGGATTAAACTGTAGGTCCTCGAGGAAGAAGTCCCCTACTGACTGCGGTAGAACCTCAGGACCGACAAACGAGGTTATACTTGAGAAGAAACAATTCGTTCCAAACTTCTTATTGATTTCCGGAAGGGTGTAAGAAGTAGAAGTTTCTCAAAGAGTGTGATACTTAAGAGACTACGTCTCTTTTCTCTACTTACAAAAGATATATATTTGCAAAAAGATAGAGACTAATAAAATATTGAACTTAGGTTTAGACATGTGGTCCAAGAACAAAAAAGGGAGTTTTGTTAGGTCCTAAGAAAGGGATTGAGGTTATAGTGTTAATACAGACCGAATCTTTACGTTACCCGGGTGACTCTGGTTCAATGATGTAAAGAGGTAGTAGTGTAGCGTCATGGTAAAGAAGACTTGTCCCAGTTCTTCAAAGGCGAGTACGACTGTCTGAGATACCGGTGTAGAAACTTACAATAACCAAGTGTCTGGTACCAAAATCTGGACGTCCTTGATTAGTCAGGAGACCGGAAAGGTCTTTTTGTGTCTCAGGTCTTTTGGGTTTGACAGGAACACCCGAACCCGATGGTGACGTGTCAACAAAGGTACCGTTGTATAGGGTCAAAGAACGAACCTAGGGCACATAAGTCAAGTCAAGTCAAGTCAGCGAGTCAGTACAGGTTGAGAAACGCTGGGGTACTTAGCGTGGTGCGGCCCGGAGGGACAGGTAGTGGTAGAGGGCCTCAAGTGAGTCTAAGTACAGGTAACTCAGGCACTACGGTAGGTCGGTAGGGTAGGAGCCAACAGGGGAAGAGGAGGACGGGGGTTAGGGAGGGTCGTACTCTCAGAAGAGGTTACTCAGTTGAGAAGCGTACTCTACAGGTTTCATGACCTCGAAGTCGAAATCGTAGTAGGGAAGGTGTCTTTAGGGTCCCAACTAGAGGAAGTCTTACCTGACCAACCTAGAGGAACGTCAGGTTACCTGGGAGTTCTCAGAGGAGGTTGTGGTGTCAAGTTTTCGTAGTTAAGAAGTCACGAGTCGGAAGAAGTGTCAGGTTGAGAGTGTAGGTAAGCACTGGTGTCCTTTTTGGTATCGGAACTGATCTGCCTGGAATCAGTCGTTTCATTACAGAGACGAAAACTTTTATGATAGATCCAACCAGTAGTGAAAAGAAGGTTCCTCATTCGCAGAAAATTAAAGTACCGACGTTAGTGGTAGACGTCACTAAAACCTCGGGGTTTTTTTTTTTTCAGACTGTGACAAAGATGACAAAGGGGTAGATAAAGGGTACTTCACTACCCTGGTCTACCGTACTAGAAGCAAAAGACTTACAACTCGAAATTCGGTTGAAAAAGTGAGAGGAGAAAGTGAAAGTAGTTCTCCGAAAAATCGAGCAGAAGTGAAAGACGGTATTCCCACCACAGTAGACGTATAGACTCCAATAACTATAAAGAGGACCGTTAGAACTAAGGTCGAACACGAAGAAGGTCAGGTCGCAAAGAGTACTACATGAGACGTATCTTCAATTTATTCGCCTTACTGTTATATGTCGGAACTGCATGAGGAAAAGGATAAACCTTCGTCAAACAACAAGGTACAGGTCAAGATTGACAACGAAGGACTGGACGGATGTCCAAAGAGTTCTCCGTCCAGTCCACCAGACCATAAGGGTAGAGAAAGTCTTAAATGGTGTCAAAGAACACTAGGTGTGTCAGTTTCCGAAACCGTGTCAGTTATTTCGTCTTTATCTACAAAAAGACCTTGAAAGAACGAAAAAGCTACTAGGTCGCCTACAACCGTTAAACTAGAGAACAAGGAGACGGAAAAGATTTTGGTCGAACTTGTAGTCCCTCAAGTGCCAAGTGAATAACGACTTCGGACCGAACCTCTTAAAACTCGTAATGAAATGATCGTACACTCTACTCACGTTAACACGCCATCAAACTCGTAAGAAACCGTAACGGAAAGAAACCCTAACCTTACTTTTGACTGGAAAAGGTCAGGACACCGGTAACGACTCAAAAGCTTTAAACGACCGTATAACTCACGTCGTGAAAGTGTGGTAGTAGAAAGTCCTAAACTTTGTCGAGGGGACCTTAAGGTAGTGGAGGTGATCGAAACAAGCATCATTTCGAAAGATTCCGGGTGAACTGAAGTGAAAAGTTCTACAGAACGAGATCTAATCACTAGTGTAGTAGTACTAATAGAACCAGCACTTCTAGAAAAAACATGTCAAGAAGGCACATAAGAACGGTGGAGAAGAATTATAGAAGATGAAGACAATCCAGGTCTGGTAAAGACAGGAAACAGCTCGGGTAGAAACGTACTATACAAGGGAACCATAGAGATTAAAAGAACTTCTCTAGAGATCAGAAAGGGTAAGACAACAAAAGGAGATAAAGAAACGTGACTAACGACTTCTTCCGAAAGAATAGAGAAGAACCATAAGAAACCTTGAGACGTAAGTCTACGAATATAGAAAAGAAAAGAGGAACGAAAAGTGAAGAGAAGAAAAGTGTCGATAAACATTCCGGAGGGGTCTGTCGGTAAAACGAAAAAACGTAAAGAAAAGGTACCCCTACCAGAACTAGGGACAGAGGGTATGTTACAGTACTTGGAGTAAGGTATCAAGTAGTCCGTGAGATAGATAGTCTAGATCTGGGAATTTAGATAAAGAGTGAAGGTGACATATTAGTATTTCCTAAACTAAATCCATTATGGACTTACCAGATCGCCAAAAGGGATGAAAGAAGTTAAACTCAGACTTAAACCGTTATTCCTCAAGTACTAGACTCGGTGTCAGTCGAGGGACAGAACAAAAACAACTGACATATCTCGAAGAGGTAGAAAACGACGTTTCTTATATTAGTTAGACTAAAACCACAACTGGTAGACCACTACAGGTACACATCTCAGAAGAGAACACAACAACCTTCTCCCACAAACGATACTGGTCACGTAAAAGAACCCTTTTGTGATAATCAGAAACGGGACGAAGTAAGACGTAAGGTTCCGGTTTAAACGGACAATGAGGTCCACAAAGAACTGAAGGATGAAAACGTAAGGTCAGTGGATATTACTTTTCCTGTAGAAAAACCCCACAATCAAGATTTTCTAGAACATCCAGAAGTATTTTGGTAAGTTGAAATCAAAGAAGGCGCAATGACCAACCCCGTATCTGAACCTATTGACACTATAACTTACCAAACGGAACCTCTGCTTGTCTCTAGTAAGACACCAAAAACTCTAACGTAGGTTCATGACGTAAAACCTGAGAAAACAACTGGTACTACCGATGAGGTAAAGAAGACACCCTAAGGACGGGCGTCATCATCTACATTACCAGTAGACTCAATTTAAGTCGGTAAGGTCAGGTAAAATCAAACGACTAAGGATCTTACAGCTACAAGTGGGAACGGTAGAGGACAAACTGGCGAAGGTTAAACGGAACTAAGTACCTGGACTGTAAGGTCCGAGGATACGTTATAACGAGAAATGTCGAAACCTGGAACGAAGATAGTGGTCAGTGTAGGTGTTGACCCATAACAAAAACGAAACCGAGGTAGGGAAGTAAGAAAGACCTTAGTAAAGAGGTGACTAGAGGTCGTTGTATAACCCGTGGATTACTGGACCCCTCAAGTAGAAAACCATAGGATAGTAAAACGGAAAAGTATGACAAGTACCCCAAAAGTTCCGTTCTTATGACTTCACCGAACGGTAAGGGAAGAGGTCACCTGGTGTAAGACAGTCCGGAGAGGTGGTACTGGGCGGACAGAACCTAACGGGACGTCCGTACCGAACCAAAGTAACTCAATCTGTTCCGACACCAGGATCACACTAATCTAACTGATCAAAAGACACTCATACCAAAGTCACACAGACGGAAGACTACGGGAGAACGTTGTGAATGGTAGAATGAACCCAAAGAGAATGGAACCGTACCCCATAGAGAAGTGCCGACGAGGTCGTTTCGTGTCGGCGACAAGGAATGAAACCTGCTCCCCATAGATAGAGGAATGGCGGTGGCAAGGACTGGAAGTTGCACCCTATCGAGAATTCCTCTGAGTTTACTGTCGGGGAAACCCTATTTACTAAGAGGGTCGTCTATCCGACCACCTGGTCTCAGTCCGGACAAATGAACGAACGTTCGGTGGTCGGAATAAGAGAGTAACGAAAAAAGAATTTATCGACTTTCGACACGTAACCTCTTTCACCAAAATGGTCGTCGACTTCGTTCTTAAGAGGTTTGTGGGTTCTCTTAGGGAGGGTTGACGACAGAGTGACGTACCACGTAAGTGTCTTCTGTGTTCTTAATCCTAGGACGGTACCGACAATAAAAGGGAACCGGAGGAAGTCGTAGACGTCGAATTACAGTCTACGGAAATCGTATGAAATAATAAAGTACTCTTACATTAAGTACACATAAGTTCGATACTTTCGTAAGACCAATGAAACGTTATCCTACGGGGACCCTAGGACTAATTACGAACGGTACGACTGAGAGATCCACACACCAGGTAAACCTATATTCCACACCTCAAGAGTCTACAAGACAAGGTCCTTGTGGACCCTCGATCCAACGTCATGGATTGGGAAGGGACTAAAAAGTGTCAGAGAGAGGTGACAGAACATAGGAGTCGGGAGAAGATACAGGAGAGGTAAAAGGTAGTGTATAAATATTCAGAGGAAACGGAATTTTTTTTAGTGTGTGTGTGTATAGGTACGTGTTTGTTGTTGTTGTTTTGTTTGTTTGTTTTTTGAAATAAATTAGTAAAATAGAGACAAGTCGAGGAGAGAAGGAAAACCCTGGGTCCTTTATCGGTACTATGTTCTACGACCTTAAACCTTTGTCTCTTCTGGGACTCTACCGAGATGACGACAAGTGGATGTCCGTATAGTGAGTCGGGACGACCCGGACTTAAATGAAGATACGGTTAATATCTATTATCCACTAACAATACAGAGTCTCAGAAATACTCCGAGAGTATTCAATTACTTATAAGTTATAATTATATTTTACAGGGACTTTTGGGAAATACTTAATATCTCGTGTCACTTTAACACTCTGCCGGGGAAAACGAGACACGAGTGACTAAGTAATAAGGAAAGATTGGACTGGAGATAGGATGACTATAAGTCGACTTCGAGGTGAGTCGGTCCTGACACTTATCGTGGATGGAGGGAACTTTTATTCCGGTAACAGTCAGTGGGGGAGTTTAGGGTCGTCCCGGAGATTACAGGGTAAAATTCCTTGGTAATCTACCTAATACCCGATAGGTGTAATACCTGGTTGTACGTCGACATTTTTCTTATTCAAGAAAAGTGAGATTACACCTTTATGGAGGTTTGAGATAATAATTAACCCCTTTTCTCATATACATCAGTTAATGGTAAAGATACCCCCTTTGTTTCCGTTTGACAAACACTTACGGACTTTATAGAAACCTCTGTACGTCTTCTTTGTTGTGGACGACGAAGACACTTCTTCTCGACCCTCCGACCCCGTAGGCATTGGTTTTCATGTAGGTAATCGAAACATTGTTTGTTTACTGACAGTCTCTTCCTCTTCACTACTACCTTCGTCTTCAGTCTCACTACGGTAACGACCTTCCTCTGGTGTCTATCGTAAGAAACTTTTCCGTTTCTTATTTAAGAAGGGGTCTCGGAGACGTTTCTTCAGTTGGGATCATTATGGAACTAAAAGAGATATCTAAGTAATAACCTGAAGACTAGAGGTCTTGTTTTCTATTGTATAAACAGAACAAAATTCGGTGAATTTCGGTGAATACCAACACCATGAAATAATGTCGTCGTCAGTCGTCGGTTATGTCACCGAATTTGATTTTTGTAAACGGGGTTTAGGACTTCGTTGAAGGTCAAGGTCCTCTTCTACTATGTCTAAGTAAAAAGAACCGAGGAGGGGAGACTTTCGTTGATTTCCAGTGTCTTTCTTAAGTTTTCTGTTAGTATGAGAATTTCTGAAAATTTCTACCTTTCTTCTTTCACCTGACCGACCCCTGGAGTACTGAACTCCTTGTTATGGTTCCTCTTAAGGGACCCATAAGAAAATAGAAGGTATCTAGGACCCATGGTCGGTCGGACGTGAACTTTGGTTGTTGTCTATTATCCATTTTTTCTGTTTTCGTTATCTCTCTTCTTCTTTCTCGTTCTCTTTCGTTAGTTCGAAAGGTTCTCTACCTTTCTTCCTTCCTTTTCCCTTCCTTTCCTCCTTCTTTCTTTTTGGACGAGAGAGACCTATTTCCTGGTCCTTTTCTCTTGGTATTGTCCCGGAGTTATTCCTCTATGTATGAGTCACCATTGTCGTCCGGTTTGGGTGAGTATCGTTATAGTTCTTCGTCTTTAATTAAAGGTTGGGTAGAAGTGGGGTGTCAGTGTCTGTCGTCGTTTGACTCGATGGGTGTCGTCACCGTTTTCGTTTTACGTCCGTCCGGTTGGGTAACGTATGGTGGGTTGGGGGTCGTCGTCACCTGAGTTAGACGGGTACAGTCACCTTTGTCTCTTTGACTCCTTGGTTCGAGCATGTGACGGGTTGTGGTCCAACCGTCCGTCCCGGAATGTGAACGTGATCATCACGGTCGTCCGACAGAGGTCTGGAGGTACGTCACCGTCTTCCATTGGGTCCCGTAGAGGGATGTAGACGGATTACTGTAGTTCGTCGGGTCCCTTTGTGGAAATGGGTATGGTCATAGTGTACATATTCGAATTCGTCTCGAATTCGTCTCGGTCTTCGTGTTTCACCTGGTCTTGTTGTAACGTTCCTGAGTCTTTTGATTTGTCAATAACTTTACTATCGGATGTTTTCATTCGGAATTTTTTTGATTTATCTCATGGATGATTTTATCTACATATATTCTAGTTGCCAGAAGATTGTAATATACGTTTTAGAGGTCTTACGATAAATTTTTTAGCGAACAGTATGGTTCTTCGTCTTTTTAGTTTTGAACTTACTTTTTTCTATTAGTCAACTGTAGTTATCACTCTACTTAGTCTACGACCTTAATGGACCGTTTCTACAATTTCGTCAGTGGTATTTTACCAAAGTCACTCGTTAATACTTTAGGGATCTTTTTGCTTTTTTATCTTTTGGAGTCGTTTCTTTATCTTTAATGTTTTTTTCTTGGTTTACTTTTAATATCTTGACCTTTCATGTTGGTGATTTTATTTTTGAGTGTCCTATCCAAATCACCATCTCACTTCTACTGTTTTCTACCTTAGTGACCTAAACTCTTGTTAATTTAAGTGAGTTAGAGTTGTCGATTTTCTCTGACTTCCACCCCTTCCCTGGACACCCCGTCATTGTTTTAGAGAACCAAAAGACTGTAGACACCTGTCCTTATTTTCGAGGTTGTTTTTCCCACACACACCCCACCAATCACCCCCAAAAACGGGGGGGGAAAAAAAAAATGAATTTTCAGTTTAAAGAGTGTGGACGGAAAAGAGAGAGAAGGGAGACGGTAGTGGACGAGGTGTGAGAGTAGAAGAATCCGAGAGGAGGACCAAGAGGGACGACGGTCTGTGAGATTGTTTTCGAGTGAGGATATAGTAGTCCTAGGGTCGTCCGCTGGTCTTTCTGACAATCTGATTTACTATCAGTTTCTTTATTACCGACTTTATTTATCACTTTTTGTCTTTGGATGTCTAAGTTCTCCATTCACTTGGACTTTATTCTATTTAGATTTTTTTTAAGAGTAGTTTGTGTAGTATTAATTTGAAGACTTTTGATTCTTTACAGTTGTCGTTGGTCTCTATTTACTGCGTTATCAATGTTCGTTTTGGTTAAGTTTACTATCGTCTAAAGAATAGACTATAGTGTCTCCGGTCTTACTTCTCCGTGTTGTAAAAAGTTCACGATTGTCCTCCCTTGACCGTTGATGTAGAGAGGGTTCAAGGACAGGATATCGAGATTTAAGGGTACCCTGTGAAATGAGTCTACACCGGAACAGTCGAATTTGTTTTACATCTTTTTTGGTCGACATACATAGACGAAAGGGGGTCTGATTATAAGAGCAAATTACATAGATTGAACAGTTACCGTAATTGTAAAAGATTCTGTGAACCAGTCCGAAGGGACCACCGAGTCTCCAATTTCGTAGACGGACCTTACGACCTCCGGGCCCAAGTTAGGGACCCAGCCCTTCTAGGGGACCTCTTCCTTTACCGTTGGGTGAGGTCATGAGAACGGACCTCTTAGGGCACCTCCCTCCTCGGACCATCCGATGTCAGGTACCCCAGCGTCTCAGCTTGTGCTGACTCGCTGAAGTGAGTGAGTGAGTTCTGTGAACCAGTCCTACCTAAGTAGTACTGAAAATGGAGATTATGGAACTAAAGTGATGTCACACGTTACCATCACTTCTCGACTCTGGTCGTCTGTCTGGCTGACGACCGATATTAGAACTAAAATGACAAATAGGAGCCCGTACACTGAATTGAAAGGAACAAAGTCAAAGAAGTAGACATTTCGTTCTTATTGTTATTATGGATTAAGTCCTACAAGTCTAAGCAAGTCTAAACATACCACAATCTTGTCGTGGACCGTACAGTGTATCAAAACCTGTCACCCACCCTCACAACTGTCCCAAAAAACAAACAGAAAAACAAAAAAGTGAATCTTCAGTTTTAAGAGTGTGGACGTAAAAGAGAGAGAAGGGAGACGGTAGTGGACGAGGTGTGAAAGTAGAGGAATCCGGGAAAAGTATAAAGAGGGACGACGGTCTGTGAAAGCGTGTGAATCAGACAAATTTAGGTCGGTCATAACCCAGAATAGGACAAGGGGTGTCTTTGGAGAGTTCGAGAAATCATAGTTGTCCCACTTCGTATTTGGGTCCAGGCACACTAAGATTGGGTCTCAAGACGGGAGAGGAACCAAGAGACTGGAGTAAGGGTTCGAGGTACCGGAGATTCTGTAAGACAGGGAAGAGGTCTGGGGTCCCGAGATGGGTCGATTAGGAAATACGAAATTAGGATGTGTCGTTTTGATGAGAGAGAACTGTACACGTGTGGACGGAAGGGGTTATCTGTCTTTCAAGGACTTCCGGTCTCCGTGTCTCGTCACGACCCATTTATGATCAGTACTATACTGAACAAGACATCAGTATAGCGGACAAGTCGGAGGACCACCTCAGTCGAACTGTTGACAGAGAAAGGATGTAGACTTTGGTCTATTAAAATTCAGTCCTCGTCTCCCGCACCCCACCCTCCACCTAAACATAGAAGACTCTTTGTTGTGCCGTCTTCCTTGGCAAGTTAACGTCCGTGACCTCCGTTATCGAACCGGTAATTGTTCGCTCTACAGGTCGCTCCGAGTACCTTGAAGAGACCGGGAGTGAAGACAAATGTTTTACTCCTGTAAAATATTTCGAGGTTCAAGGGGAGTCAGAGTTTACAAGACACTGTTTAGAGGTACTCCCGTCTAAGTCCTTTGACTAAGAACTTAACTCACCATACAAGAATAACGTGTCTCTTAATTTGGTGAGACGTAGTGTTAAAGGACTCAAATCGACCAATCGGTCCCAAATAACCTATGGTAATTGAGACGTCATGGGACCTAACTCACGACACCTCTGTGTCTTTACCATAGAGTGTCCTAGGCACCGGAGTTCAGTAAATAATATATTAGTCAAATAATATCAATATATTATTTTCGAGTGGTTCGAATAGTAGGTCGTTTAATTAAACAAACAAATGGATTCTAGAGACATTCTATTTTGATGTATACAATACATTGGATACACTCGACACTTAAGACACATAGAAAGATATAATACATAGTAAAAATACACACATTTTATGTGTACATAATATAAATGTATGACATACAAATCTATATTTATATAAATAACTGTCACACACAAATTTTAATTGTGTAACCCAATTAAAATTATTTGGTTTACTACATCTAAAAGTTTAAAAGTGTTTTTATCTCTCTTAACACGATATACGGAAAGTGGATCGAAGTTGTCAGTGGTCTACAAACGTTAAGAAAAAGTAGATTGAGATGTGGGAGTGGGGAGAGACACACACGATTTCGTAAAGAAGAATTCGATAGTCATCAATTCTTGGGAAAACAAATTAAAGGTCAATAGTACCTGGTATCCGGCAAGTGGTACGTTCAAGTTGTTATAGGTTGACCCGAGACGAGACCAGTTACTCTGTTTAGGCGAGTAACGACGAACCTACGGTACTGTTACGTTTCACAATAGTGTCCAAGAACCAGAAGGATCTACGACGATCGCCAGTTCTTAGAAGGTCGATTACGTCCTCTGTGTCCTCTGTATCCAAACTAGGGACCCAACCCTGCTAGGGGACCTCGTCCTTTACCGTTGGGTGAGGTCATATAGTGTCAACGATTTGTGAGTAACAGTTACATAAAATGTGTGAGTAACAGTTACAGATGTGAATAGTGTTTGACTATCGTGTGTCAACCTTTTGACCGTGACTAGGCGTTTGGTGTGAACGTCATTATGACACGATCTCATAAAGTTTCGTTTAGATTCTGTAAGAAAGTAAAGTGTGTATTTAAGTCATACATAGAGATTACCATTCCTGAACCCTTTTTTTGTGTGGTGTTATGGTGATTATAGGGATACTATAGTAGTAGTCATTGAGGAATTATAGTAGATCATGAATCAAGTACAAGAATGTCAAAATCAACTTAGTCCTAAATTCATTCCTAGATGGTAACGAAAACCAACTGTATAGAGAATTCGGAGAGAGTTAGATATTATCAGAGGGAAAGGAAATTCCTGACAAAACTTGGTGAGGTTTATCTAACCAAATGGTAATTGATACCGAAGGGACCATCGAGTCAACCATTTCTCAGACGGACGTTACGTCCTCTGGGGTCAAACTCAGGACCCAGTCCTTCTAGACGACCTCTTCCCTGTCCGATGGGTGAGGTCATAAGAACCCGAAGAGAGCACCAAGACGTCCGTCACGTCTTCTGGACCCAAACTAGGGACTCAACCCTTCTAGGAAGGAGACCTCTTTCCTTTCCGATGGGTGAGGTCATAAGGTACCTCTTTAGGTTCCTGAAAAAGGTACCCTAACGTTTCTCAGTCTGTGCTGACTAACTAAAAGTGAAAGTGAAAGTAGTAATTGATTCTTTAAAGGGACTAGGTATTGTAAAGTTTACCGAAAAGGGACTTTGATAATATTACACTGGTACCCTTGTCGAATTTTTGTTTGTTATAGATGAGAGGGGTGGTTTGGGGTACTAGATACGTACAATACTGGTGTAACGGGTGAGAGGTCCGATGTTTTTACTAAGTCTAATGACTCATACATATTGACGGTCAGTGAGAGGGACAGAATAGTAGAGACTAATAAACAGCGGTTACCCTGGTAAGTATATTGTCTGTGGAGACTTGTAATAATTGACTTGACACGTAAAAGAACCAGAACTATACGTCGTTTGTAACAAATGGTCTATGTTAGTGCAGAAACCCCTGGATACGTGTTATACCTGAACTCTATGAGACAAACTAAACCTGTTCTAGGTAGATACCCGAAGTGTATCACCGAAGGGGGGTGGGGGGTTGGGGCCGGGTCTTTAGGAGAGGAATAGTGATTCCGACGTCTTTAAGTTCATCAAAACTCAGAAAGTGACATGTTGTGAAGTACTTCTCAGTCTCTGAAAATCTTGCCCTTTCCTTTGTTGTTAATACGTTAGTTCGAGAGACGTCCCTTCCTCTATTCCGGGGAAACGATCAATGGATCTGTAGATCTACGAGGGACCTGTTCTCGGTCCAGAGACGGGATGTCCCCTCTGAGACGTGTGTACCCTTATAACGAGAGACACGGGGAGTCCCAAGACTTACCGTGTATTGTCCTCACCTGTGGACGATTAAAATCATCTTCCTATTACCCCCAATTGTCTTAACTGGTCTTCCGACCAATTGGTCTAAAATTTCTGTCCTAGACTCTCTCCGACCCGTACTCTTTGTCGACTCCAGTACGACGTCCCTGTCAAACTACACTTACGGGGGTTGAGACCGGAACGACGGAAAGACCGACTACCTGTGGTGGTGTCGACTCCGGTCGTCGGGTTCACGGAGACGACGGTATCTTAAGATTCGACAGAGACTCAGATTTAATTTTCATGTCCCATTCTTATAGGGGTCTGTTTGTCGTAATATGATTCACCACTAAAACGTTTCTGAAATTGGAGTGACTTTCTTTTTGTCAAAATTAGACACAGGATCACCAAGTCACTAACAGCGGAATCGCCCCCTTTGGTTGCTAGTTAAATAGGTGGACTAAGTGAGTCTACGAGTTACACTTGTGTCACCGACTGTTCCCGTAATTTTGAAGAAGATGTTCCTAAGGTAATCACTAATTATTCGATGTATAGTACAAAAATGTATAGTCTAACCCCGTCTCTACTCGACCTTGTGTCCTCTAAACAATTTCGTTGCCGATCCTAAGACAATGACTGGAGAGTCATATAAACTACAGAGAATTTAAACGTTACCCTCCACCATGACACACCAATTCATTATACTTCGGTCTCGACTGTGACACTGTCGATAAGGGTTTCCGTTTCTTAAAAAAACAATGGTTCTTTTCTACAGAAACTCAAAGGACCCGACTTCTCTCACGACCCGTCAAGGACAGAAGAGACGTAAGACTATCGGAATTGTCTAGTGTCAAATCAAGTCAAGTCAACGAGTCAGCACACGGCTGAAAAACGTCGGGGTACCTACCGTCGTGCGGTCCGAAAGGACAGGTAGTGGTAGAGGGTCTCGGATGAGTTTGGGGTACAGGTAGCTCAGTCACTACGGTAAATTGGTAGAGTTGGAGACAGCAGTGGAAAAAGACGATGGAAGTTAGAAAGGGTCGTAGTCCCAGAAAAGGTTACTTAGTCAAGAAGCGTAGTCCACCGGTTTCATAACCTTAAAGTCGAGGTCGTAGTCAGGAAGGTTACTTATAAGTCCTGACTAAAGTAAATCCTAACTGACCAGCCTAGAGGAATATCAGGTTCCCTGAGAGTTCTCAGAAGAGGTTGTGGCGTGAAGTTTTCGTAGTTAAGAAACCACGAGTCGAAATACCAGGTTAAGAGTGTAGGTATGTGCTGATGACCTTTTTGGTATTGAAACTGATTTGTCTAGAAACAACCGTTTCATTACAGAGACGAAAAATTAATACGACAGATCCAACCAACCAGTATCGAAAAGAGGGTTCCTTGTTCGTGGAAAATTAAAGTACCGACCTCAGTGGTAGACGTCACTAAAACTTCGGGGGGCTTTATTTCAGACAGTAACAAAGGTAAATAAACGGTACTTCACTACCCTGGTCTACGGAACTAGAAGCAAAAGACTTACAACCCAAAATTCGGTTGAAAAAGTGAGAGAGAAAGTGAAAGTAGTCCTCCGAGAAATCGAAAAGAAACAAAAGATTCCCACGACAGTAGACGTATAGACTCCAATAACTATAAAGAGGACCTTTAGAACTAAGGTCAAACACGAGGAAGGTCGGGTCGTAAATAGTACTATATAAGACGTATATTCAGTTTAGTCGTCCCTCTGTTATATGTCTGAACTACATGAGGAAAGGTTTAAAACTTTCACACAACAAGGTACAGGTCAAGATTGACAACGAAGGACTGGACGTATGTCTAAAGAATCCTTCGTCCACTCCACCAGACCATAAGGGTGGAGAAATACTTAAAAGGTGTCAAACAACACTAGGTGTGTCAGTTTTCGAAACCGTATCAGTTATTTCGTCTTTATCTACAAAAAGACCTTGAGAGAACGAATAAGATACTAGGTTGTCTACAACCGTAAAACTAGAGACTAAGGAGACGGAAAGATTTAGATCGTACTTGTAGTCCTTCAAGTACCATACATGACAATTTCAGACCGAACCTCTTAATGAAACGATCGCACACTCTACTCATACTAACACGTCATCAAACTTGTAAGAAACGTAACGGAAAGAAATCCTAACCTTACTTTTGACTAGAAAAGGACAAGACACCGGTGACGACTCAAAAGGTTTAAACGACCGTATAACTCACGTCGTGAAGGTGTCGTAGTAGAAAATCCTGAACTTTATCGAGTTGACCTTAAGGTAGTGGAGATGATCGAAACAAACATCACTACGAAGAATTCCGGGTGAACTGAAGTGTTAGGTCCTACAGACCGCGATCCACTCACTAGTGTGGTAGAACCAATAGGCCCAGTACTTCTAGAAAGAACGTATCAAGAAGACACATAACAACGGTGGAGGAGAATTATAGAAGACGAAGACCATCCAGGTATCGTAAAGACAGGAAATAACACGGGTAACAACGTACTTGATAAGGGAACCATAGAGATTAAAAGAACTTCTCTAGAGATCAGAAAAAGTAAGATCAAAAAAGGAGATAAAGAAAAGTGACTAGTGATTCCTTCCGAAAGAATAGGGAGGAACGATAAGAAACCTTGAGAGGTAAGTGTACCCATATAGAAAGAAAAAGAGAAAACGGAAAACGAAGAGAAGGAAAGAGTCGATAAAATTTCCGGAGGAGTCTGTTCGTAAAACGGAAAAACGTAAAGAAAAAGAACCGTCAACAGAATTAGTGACAGAGGACGTGTTACAGTACTTGGAGACAGGTATCAAGAAGTCCGTGAGATAGTCTAGATTAGGGAACTTAGATAAACAGTAAAGGTGACATATTAGTATTCCCTAAACTAAATCCAGTATGGACTTACCAGATCACCAAAAGAGATGAAAGAAGTTAAATTCAGACTCAAACCGTTATTCCTCAAGTACTAGACTCGGTGTCAGTCGAGGGCCAGAACAAAAACGACTGACGTATCTCAAAGAGGTAGAAGTCGACGTTTCTTATCTTAGTTAGACTAAAGTCATAACTGGTAGACCACTACAAGTACACATCTCAGAAGAGAACACAACAACTTTCTCCACAAACAATACTGGTCACGTAAGAGAACCGTTTTGAGACAATAGGAAACGGGACGAAGTAAAACATGAGGTTCCGATTTAAACGAACAATAAGGTCCATAGAGAACTGAAGGATGAAAACGTAAGGTCAGGGGATACTACTTTTCCTGTAGAAAAAAACCACAATCAAGATCTTCCAGAACATCCAGAAGTATCTTGGCAAGTTGAAGTCGAAGAAACCGTAATGACCAACCCCGTATTTGAAGTCATAGTATCGTTATACTATGGTTTACCAAACGGAACCTTTACTTGTCTCTGGTAAGACAGTAAAAAATCTAACGTAGGTTCATGAAGTAAAACCTGAGAAACAAAAAAATGATACTCCCGATGAGGTAAAGAAGATTCCCTAAGAACGGGTCTCATCATATTACGAATAGACTCAATTTAAACGGGTAAGGTCACGTAAAATCAAGTGACTAAGGATTTTACAACTACAAGTGAGAACGGTAGAAGACAAACTGGTATAGTTTAAATGGAACTAAGTACCTGGATTGTAAGGTCCAAGGATACGTTCTGACAAGAAATGTCGTAGCCTGAAACGAAGGTAGTGGTCAGTATAGATGTTTACCCACAACGAAAACGAAACCGAGACAGAGAAGTAAAAAAAGACCTCATTAAAGAGGTAAGAAGAGGTCATCGTAAAACCCGTGGATGACTGGACTTCATAAGTAGAAAGTCACAGTATAGAAAAACGGAAAAGTATGACAAGTACCCCAAGAGTCCCTTTCTTATGACTTAACCAAACGGTAAGGGAAGAGGTCACCTGGTGTAAAACAGTTTTGAGCGGTGGCACTGGATAGGTAGAACCCACCGGGATGTACCGTACCAAAGTACCAAAGTAACTCAATCTTTTCTGACACCAGTCACACTAATCACCGAAAGTAAGACAGACGGGAGACTACGGGAGTCTCAAAAAGTAAGAGAGACGGGAGAACAAGACTACCGGAGTCTTGTTCTGGGTGAAAGGGGGAGTCAGTCAGAGAGGGTAGTCCTGTGAAGGTATTCGGAGAATAGGAATAAGTTGTCTAATGTTCTCTCTTTTTTTTTTCGGTCTCCCTTGAAGTCTCGTAAACAGGTGACGAACACACAGAAAAGGATAAACCTTGGTCAGACAACAAGGTACAGGTCAAGATTGACAACGAAGGACTGGACGTATGTCCAAAGAGTTCTCCGTCCAGTCCACCAGACCATAAGGGTAGAGAAAGTCTTAAAAGGTGTCAAAGAATACTAGGTGTGTCAGTTTCCGAAACCGTATCAGTTATTTTGTCTTTATCTACAAAAAGACCTTGAGAGAACGAAAAAGGTACTAGGTCACCTACAACCGTTAAACTAGAGACCAAGGAGACGGAAAAGATTTTGGTCGAACTTGTAGACCTTCAAGTGTCAAGTGCATAACGGCTTCGGACCGAACCTCTTAAAACTCGTAATGACATGATCACACACTCTACTCACGTTAACACACCATCAAACTCGTAAGAAACCGTAACGGAAAGAAACCGTAACCTTACTTTGGATGGAAAAGGTCAGGACACCGGTGACGACTCAAAAGGTTTAAACGACCGTATAACTCACGTCGTGAAAGTGTCTTAGTACCTTGTTGTCTGACCAAGGTTTATCCTTTTCCTTATGTAGTTCCGACATATAACAGTGGGACGAATAAATTGAATATACGTCTCATGTAGTACTCTTTACGACCCGACTTTCTTCGTGTTCGACCTTAGTTCTAACGGTCCTCTTTATAGTTATTGGAGTCTATACGTCTACTGTGGTGGGAATACCGTCTTTCACTTCTCCTTGATTTTTCGGAGAACTACTTTCACTTTCTCCTCTCACTTTTTCAACCGAATTTCGAGTTGTAAGTCTTTTGCTTCTAGTACCGTAGGCCAGGGTAGTGAAGTACCCTTTATCTACACCTTTGTCACAGTCTGAAATAAAGCCCCCCGAGGTTTTAGTGACATCTACCACTAACGTCGGTACTTTAATTTTCTGCGAATGAGGAACTTTCCTTTCAATACTGGTTGGATCTATCGTACAACTTTTCGTCTCTGTAATGAAACGGTTGTTTCCAGGTAGATCAGTTCCGATACCAAAAAGGTCATCAGTACATACCTACACTCTCAACCTGACACTTCTTTCGACTCGTGACTTCTTAACTACGTAAACTTGACACCACAACCTCTTCTGAGAACTCTCAGGGAACCTGACGTTCCTCTAGGTTGGTCAGGTAAGACTTCCTCTAGTCAGGACCCACAAGAAACCTTCCTGACTACGACCTCGACTTTGAGGTTATGAAACCGGTTGGGTACACTTCTCAACTGAAACCTTTTCTGAGACTACGACCCTCCCTAACCCCCGTCGTCCTCTTCCCCTGCTGTCTCCTACTCTACCGACCTACCGTAGTGACTGAACTACCTACACTCGAACTCAACCACTACCTGTCCCTTCGGACCACACGACACTAAGTACCCCGACCTCTCAACCTGTACTGACTCGTTGACTTGACTTGACTTGACACACAGAATCAAACCCAAGGGAATCTTCATCTGACTCTATGTTTAAGTTCACGTTCATGAAACAGACTCATCCCTTCATTCCTGGACTCTACCCTCCCTGTCTTCGGACATCCTTCGAGTACAAATTCATTTCACGGTGGTGTTTGTTAGACTTAAGTTGGGATAACCCCTTGAAACCCCCAGTCATGTCTTACATTCGGAGTCAATAGGACGTGTTCCTCAATCCCTCGACCCTATATTCGTTGTTAAGGTCACAAACCACCTTCCAACGTCCCCCTTCCGTGATTAAGAGGTCGTGAAGACCGGACGACGTACAGACTTGTCTCGATTGAGTTTGGTGGTCTGCTTCTGGAAACCATTTGTCCGTCTACGACCGTCAACCTTTAGTCCGACGACACACGTTTTACAGTTCCGGGTCCCACTATCATCGTCCTATCGGAGTCGTAGACGATGTAACACAAGAGAGTAGGAGGTCTGAGTACCTATTTGAAAGACAAGGGGTAGGTAAGTCGGGTCTCATTTAGAAGGGTCTCAGTTGGTCATCCATACGTAGGAGACAGATGAGGTCTGGTCTAAAGATTAACCATGTCTAATGAATAAAGTGATAAATAACAAGGTAGATAAATAACAAGTGATAAATAACAAATGTAGAGGTGGGTACAATATCCAGTGAGACACCAAATCAGGAGAAAATCGGGACGGACCATTGTACAATCGTCGAGTCTGGGACTAGTGTCGGGACCTTTTTTACTTATTCAGAGTGACTGACTGAATGAGGATGAAAGTTAAGTCGTTGTTGGATCCACAAACCTTTGAGGTATCAGGTGTCGGTCACATAAAATCTGACTAGGGACAATCGAAACCACACTGGTAAGTGGATCTCGGTCTGTAGGACCTCACACTTCAGTTCACCCGGAATCCTTCGTAGTGATCTTTGTTTCGATCACCTCCACTACCTCAAGGTCAACTCGATAAATTTTAGGACTTTCTGTTACGACACTTTCACGAAGAGAGTCATACGGTCGTTTAAATCTTTTGAGTCGTCACCGGTGTCCTGATCTTTTCCAGTCAAAAGTAAGGTTAGGGGTTTTTTGCGTTACGGTTTCTTACAAGTTTGATGGTGTGTTAGCGTGAGTAGAGTGTGCGATCGTTTCATTATGAGTTTTAAGGGGTTCGATCCAAAGTTGTCATGCATTTGACTCTTGAACGTCTACAAGTTCGACCTAAATCTTTTCCGTCTCCTTGGTCTCTAGTTTAACGGTAGTAGTTGACCTAGTATCTTTTTCGTTCTCTTAAGGTCTTTCTTTAGACGAAGTAACTGATGGGATTTCGGAAACTGACACACCTAGTGTTGTTTGACACCTTTTAGAAATTTCTCTACCCTTATGGTCTGGTGGAGTGGACGGAGGACTCTTTAGACATACGTCCAGTTCTTCGTTGTTAATCTTGGTCTGTACCTTGTTACCTGACGAAGTTTTAACCCTTTCCTCATGCAGTTCCGACACATAACAGTGGGACGAACAAATTGAAGATAGAACTCATGTAGTACGTTTTACGACCCGACCTACTTCGTGTTCGACCTCAGTATTAACGATCCTCGTTATTGTTATTGGAGTCTATACGTCTACTGTGGTGGGAATACCGTCTTTTACTTCTTCTTGATTTCTCGGAGAACTACTTTCACTTTCTCCTCTCACTTTTTCAACCGAATTTTGAGTTGTAAGTTTTTTGTTTCTAGTACCTAGTACGGTAGCCCAGGGTAGTGAAGTACCCTTTATCTACCCCTTTGTTACCTTTGTCACTCTCTGATAAAAGAACCCGAGGTTTTAGTGACGTCTACCACTTGCATCGGTACTTTAATTTTCTGTGAACGAAGAACCTACTTTTCAATACTGTTTGGATCTGACATATAATTTTTGGCCTCTGTAATGAAACGACTGTTTCCAAGTAGTCGTTGGTCCAATCAGTATCGATACCAAAAAGGTCATCAGAATATACTTACTCTTAACCCTGGTATTTCTTTCGACTCGTGGTTTCTTAACTACGAAAGTTTCACACCGCAATCTCTTCTGAGAACTCTCAGGGAACCTAATGTTCCTCTAGTTTGGTCAGTCAGGATTTACTTTAGTCAGGACTTATAAGTAACCTTCCTGACTGTGACTTCGACTTCGAGGTTATGAAACCGGTGGACTACACTTCTTGACTGAGTGACCTTTTCTAGGACTACGACCGTTTCTAACTTCTGTCCTCCTTTCCCCCTGTTGTCTCTTACTCTACCAATTTACCGTAGTGGTTGAACTACCTGTACTCAAACTCATTCGAGACCCTAAACCACTACCTGTCCCTTCGGACCACACGACGGCAGGTACCCCAGCGTTTCTCAATCTGTGATGACTCGATGACTAGACTTGATTTGACAGTCGAAACTAGAAGACCTCTCTAAATGGTAAACGATTTGTACTACCAACGCCATATACTAGAACTCCCCTATATCATAAAGAGTAGAGGTTCCCTTTTCCAGTGTAAGGAAATCCTGATACCTATCATAACCACATTTGATACTCAGTCGGTCACCACTCAACCGTTGAACCGTTATAGATCTTTCTTTCCGACCCTGTAACCATTTACATCTTTGTATATGAGTCAACATCAGACTCCATACTTATAGGACGGTTCTAAATAACTTACTCAACTTTCCGGTAGACTCAGAACGGTATACTAAAATATAATTATTTACCTATCGAACTCAGACTACAGAAAGATTAAAAATAGGAAAAAGAGGGAGAAAATGGGACTAATAATTGGAAATAATTTTTGACTCACTAGAGTCATAGTCAATCGAAATAACTTTTCTTGGAATTATCTAGTAGACCCTTTAAAGAGACAGAAGTCCGTTATGACCCGAAGGGACCATCGAGTCGACCATTTCTTAGGTGGACGTTACGTCCTCTGGAGTCAAGTTAAGGACCCAGTCCTCCCAGGGGACCTCTTCCCTATCCGATGGATGAGGTTATAAGAATCTGAAGGGGCCACCGAGTCGACCATTTCTTAAGCGGACATTACGCCCTCTAGATCCAAACTAGGGACCCAACCCTTCTATGGGACCTCTTCCCTTTCCGATGGGTGAGGACATAAGACCGAACCTCTTAAGGTACCTGACATATCAGGTACCCCAGCGTTTCTTAGTCTGTGCTGACTCGCTGTAAGTGAAGTGAAGTCCGTTGTGATGTGGTTTGGTAAGGACTTTCCTTAGATGAATGGGAACCAGACTTTTGAGAGGGTTTTCTCCACACTCTTTCCGGTGTCGGAGGGACTAGAGTCACAAAGAGGAATCATTCGAGACCCGAATAAGAAAGAATTTAAAGTCGAATTTAAAAAAAACTTGAAAATTAAAACATAACCCTCTATCGCTAATTGTTACAACACTATGAAAGTCCCCTTATCACCTTCCCTAAATCGGTATGTATATGTATATATGTATGTATATCTACATAGGGGAAATCGAAGTTTAAAAATTATTTGTAATACTGATGGAAGAGTTATGATGTTTCTAAATAAGACGTCTTGAGAGTTCACCGGATACTGGTAGTGTTCACTTTACTATTCAGTTTCGTCAAAAGTCCTTAAATCAGAAGATCCTTTAGTCAATTTTTGTACACGTCCTACAAGAACTTTACGTAGTTGTTCATTCTACCCCACTACCTACCTATCTACCTATCTGTACTTTATTCATTCGTGTCATTCGCAATTACCATTTTATATTTTACAATTACCATTTTACACCACCCATATGTTGGGAACATTTAAACGTAGTTCAAAAAACGTACAAACTTTTAAAAGTATTATTTTACAACTCTTTCATATACTTCCTATAAAATTGTTACATAAATGACAGACGGGTGTATGTAAATAAATATTGAGTCCCAAAATTTAAGGGTATTTGAAAGGACTTCTATTAGAAAAGAATTATCTTTCGTATGTACTTTATGATTTCTCTTGAACCCACCGAGACTTCACCATCTCGATTAATTGGTTAGTTGTCTAGTAATTACTTGTCGAAGTTTAACGAAAACCTCTATACTTATAGTGGAAGTTTCTTGAATTTAAGTTTAACTCTTTGTAAAGACAAAATTAGATAGATCTATAGACAGAGTAGTGGATATGGATTAGATATAGTAGACATAGTAATTGTAGATGTAAAAGGACGGGTCTAGTATTTTAAATATAAATACCGTAGATGTAACAGGCATAGTTTATACAGTGGATCCCCGAAGGGACACCAGGTCGTCAATTTTTAGAAAGACGGTCAAGGCCCCTATACCCAAGATAGGAACCAAACCCTTCTAAGGTGTACTGAACGTTCCGTCGATTCAGGCACGGGGTGTTGATGATTCGGGTGCACGATCTGTCAGTTACACGGTGTTGTTCTGGGGTGTACTACGTAGTTTCTAGGATGTACGACGTTAATTCTGGACCGTACCGGTTTATTTATTTATTTCTAAATTTTTATGTTTTCGTAGATGTAGATACAAATCTCAATATATTAAATATAAATGAGAATATAGTAGTAGATAACTATGTAGGTATAAACGTACATAGTCAATAGATGTAACAGATGTAGTGACCAAACGTTGTGGTCTTTGAACGTGGGTTTTCCGTAAACCGTCGTAGGTCTGTGTAGTAACTAACAGTGTTGGACTGTCATCCCCTTCCTCCCGGGGACCGTGGATCCTGTCGCGGAGTATCGTTTCTTAATAGGTCGGGTTTTATAGTTATCACGATGTCAACTTTTAAAATTAGATATAGGTACAAATGTCGATACAGTACGTGTAGATAAGAGATTGACTATAGATAGATGTAGACATAAATATAGATGTCTTAGATGTATACGTAAATGTAGATACAGTGACTGTCGTTGATGTCACAGATGTATTTGATGTATTAGAGATAGTCGTGGACGTAGATGTATTGGATGTAGAAAATGTAGATGTATATGGAAATATAGATTAATCGTCGAGTCTTGTACGAACAATGCAACCTTAATCACTAAGTAAATTAGATTTTAATTTTAAATTAGAATTAAGAGGGGAAGAGACTGGTATTTCTAAGACTACTTGGTTAAGTACTCAAACAACCACCCCCTTCTCCAACGTGGTAATTTGTTACCATTCTGTTGTTGCTCCTCAGAATGTTCAGTTGAGTCAAGACTGTAACAGTTGGGGTCTCTATCGTAGTCTACGGTAACGACTCCCGAGTCAAGGTGCTCCGACGGGAGGTGAAGTCCATGGTTAGTGTTCAGATTCAACCATAACAATCGTTTAAGCGTTCAGGCACACGGACTACGTGTCACTCCGGGTAGTTATGATCTCAAACCTTATCTCTTTCCAAATAATGCCTAAGTATGGTTCCCTACCCACCGAGTACTAGATTCTTGGGGTTTCAATGACTAACGAAAGACGTTCGGGGACATTTTCGTTTTCCATTCCCTACTCGTACCAATTAACAACATTTGAAGGACCACAGTCTAGGAAACAAGGACTCCATTCCAGTACCAGTCCATTGTTACAAGGACATTTAGAGACGGTCTATTTAAAATAAGAGATAGGACTGTTCTTTCCCGTTTCAGGGTTCCGTGTTGAAAGTGGGAGGTTCCAGGGTCAGGACCGATTCTCCTCCGTCTAGAGTCAACCGTCGAGGAAACCCCGGTCTAAGAGTGTTGCACGGGTTGACAATAGGGACCCAACCGGGGGTTGGGTTGACTGGGAGTCAGAGGAGTCCGGTGGGTTTACCCTTCTGGTCCAGAGTGTCTACCACTGGGTCCGTCTGCCGGCGAAGATAATCCCGAGTCCCTGTCCCCACCCCCTCTCCAAGTGGCGACGGAGTTCCCGACCTGGTTCCGATCACGTCCCGGAGACACTCCCGAGACCTCCGGACGTCCTGTGTCAGGGGTCAGACCAGACACCCGGAGGATCGAGTGAGTGACTGGGTTTCGACCTAGTCCATCTCCCGGAGACCCTCTTCCGGACTTAGACGGAGATTGGAGTGAGAGATGGACTACTGGTGACGTTGTGACTGGAACTGAGTTAGTGAAGGGGCGTCACCAGAGAGCGACTGTCAATGGTCACCCGTCCCGGGTGACACCACGACTCGTTAATGACTCGTCCTGTTAATTGTCAGTGAGCAACTGTCAACCAACGAACACCCGTCCCGGGTGACTCCGTGATTCCGTGACTCGTTACCGACCAGTTCTGGACAACGGATCATTGTACCTCGTCTCCTCCGTATCGTTACCGACGGACGACTCCCGACACGAGTAGGACGAGAGAATGTCATAGACAAGAAGACTGACTGACTGATATTTACTTCCCAAAGGTTCCGAAGACAGGAGTACCTCAAACCCCGAACCGCACCACCGTGTACCTTCGTAAAAACAAGTGGTTGGATCTTCGAAAGGTTTGAGGTACGAAACCCCAAAAATACCTCCGAAGTAATGTACCAGTATTAATTAATACATCAGTTAGTAATGTGTCAGTTTGTATCAGTAATGTATCAGTACTACTTAAATTGAAGGTCCGAGACAGGGAAGGAGTCTTTGCCCTACTCTGACTTTCAAGACTGAGAGGTTAGTACACCTACCAACCAAGGGGACCTTTGGTCGAGGGTAGGAAACAACGAAAGTCTTCAGTAGAAGAATTGTATTTAAGTTTAGTTTTCTCTAAACAATACTTATAGTTTCGTTGAAATAGTGAGAATCCTTTAAAGTTCCCAAAATCCTCGAGACACGGTCTTTACCTCTGTCTCTGTTTTTATATGGAAAGAATGATGTTTAGTATTATAGTGTCCGGTGTATGTTTTTACGAACAATGTAGTTTTACTCACCAGGTAAAGTAGATTTTAATTTAAAATTAAGAAGAGAGGAGATCGGTGTATGATTTTACACTCACCTTGTCTCGTACTGGTAACAACTAGTGTGACCGATTTCATATTCTCAACACTTGAAAAACGTCCGAATCAGGACCGAAGTTTTCTGTTGAAACCAAGGACGATCATCTTCGGTTTCTCTGAAGGTAAAGCTAAACCTGACTTCGTTCTTCAATTCGTCCACGAACTACTAAAAGTAAGTACGGGAGAGAAACGAACAGTCAGGGGTCCTGGTCTCCCGTAGACGACGTCTGTGTTAACAGAGGTTGTGTCACTATTTCTTATTAAATAAGAATTCTCTCGTCAGTGACAAGAAACTCTTGAACTATACCAAACTAGTGTAGAACAAGGTGGATTTGACCAGACCCGACCTTTTGCGTCAACCGTACTCTTCGACGTCTAGAACGAGAAACCGGGACCCGTGAAAGTCGGAGTCTTATCAATTCTTTGACGACTAAGATGTTGGTTTGTCATCGAGTCCAACGGCGTAAGAAAATTCGGGGGTACTCGTATACTCGACTGAACAGTCGGTTCTGTTTCATTTTAATACAAAATTCACTTTAACGTTAGTACCCTCTGTACTTTTTGTTTTCGTTGAAAGATACCGAAGAAATCGGACACTGTAAATGATTTATAAATACGAAGGACACCTTTGGGTACGGAGTACCTCTGGTAGTACACAGGAGGTCCTTGTCCTGACTGGGACCCATTTAAAAGTTTTGTCTAAGGTGATTGGAGAAACATAGAAGTGAATAATATCGTAAAGATTTAAAAGGTTTTTATAATTAAAAATCCTGAACTTTCACTTTATAATCTTTAAACAATAAACAATAATACTTAAAGAAATTTATAAAATTATTTACTCTTTGTGTCGAATCATCATACATGTTTTTTGACACCGGATATCGTTTATAGGTTTGTAACATTTACGGTCACTTGTACTTTCGCTTTCAGTGAGTCAGCACAGACTGAGACATTGGAGTATCTGAGGTACCTTAAGAAACGCTGGGGTACCTTAAGAGGTCCGGTCTTATAACCTGAGAACCACTGGGGTACCTTAAGATGTCCCGTCTTATGACCTCAGCCATCGACAAGGGAAGAGATCCCCTAGAAGAGTTGGGTCTCTAGTTTGGGTCCAGAGGACGTAAAGTCCACCTAAGAAATGGTCAACTCGATGACCCTTCAGTTACTTGTATTGACTTTCTTTCTTTCTTTCTTTCACTTCAACGAGTTAACACAGGCTGAGAAACGCTAGGGTACCTGACATTCGATGGTACGAGGAGGTAGGTACCCTAAAAGGTCTGTTCTCATTACCTCACCCAATAGTAAAGGAAGAGGTCTCTTAGAAGGGTTTGGTCCCTGACTTGGGTCCAGAGGGTGTAACATCCGTCTGCTAAATGGTAGACTCGGTGGTCCCTTCAGCTTGTATTAACTCATCAAAAATTTTTTACTAGATTGTAAACTTAAATTGGGTCGTTTACGATGTGTTATGGTATCAAAATTACAAGAGTTTTTATCTAGTATTAGCTGGTCGTGGGATAACCAACTTACAGAAGGGATTATTGCTAAGGGGATAGATCAAAACGGAATCAGTGAGTGAGTTGTACGGGACTCGTCAGTCACACACGGTCCGAAAAAGGATCTACGGTCCCTTTCATGTCTTATTTTACCCGTTTTGGGGGACTGGAGTACCTCGGACGTGAGATCACCCTCTCCATCCGTCGTTTGTTCATTTTGTTCATGCGACAAAATGAATAAAAAACCTCTTGTTTTTTAGTCCTCTTTCCTATTCCTTTCGACCGTTTAACCCTCCCCCATCAAGACCCTTCTTGAGTGACTTTTCCACCGTAACTTAGGTGTCTTTCGTGGTTCCCAGACTCGTCTTCGTAAGAACCGTACAAAATCCTTCTCGTGTCTCCGGACATGTCGACCTCGTCCTCGTACTCCCGTGTACTCACCTCTTCGCTCTCCCCATTTCCTTCGGTCTACTACTTTCTGACCAACTCACTCTACCCTCGGTCAACTTGTAAAAGTTTCATCTCATCACTGTACTGTGTTGATGTGTGAAGTCAGAGAAAGACCGACGAGAGACCTCCTACCTGATACTTCTCTGGGATCATCCCCGTCCTTCTCGTCACTCCACCTGTAAGTAGATAAATGGACTCCCTACCACCATTGAACATCGTCGTCACAATCATCAATCTCGACCTTTGGTCGTCAATCTAAGAGATGAATAAAAGTTAGTTCTCAGAAGTCCTAAAAGATCTCTAGTTGATCATGTCATTCTCTTATTTCCTCAACTCCTACTGGGGTTCTGAACACCGTCTCATCAGTCTTTATTTTTCAGTGTTTTTCAGTCTACGGTCCAACTCGGGTTGGTGTATCTTTCTTTGTACCGGATCACGACTTGAGATACTTAGAGAGGATTGTCTCTGACTCTCTCCAGGATTCTAATTCCGTTCCGACTCGAGTACCCACGTCCATTTCATATAATCAACACCTATCAACTCTAGTCGTTTCCGTCAGTTCAGTGTGGGGTTCTAGTTGTGGTGGAATTAGTGACTTCAACCTTCAGCCTAGTTTACGACAGTTCTCTCTATGTTTTCTGGACACGGGGAGGGTCCTCAAGACCTTCTGGGAGGGTGGTGGGTGAAGTGTCACAAGTGTCTTTACAGGTGAAGTCGTCTGGGTGGGGGTGAGGTTCTTATACTAATACCCTCAATAACAAAGGAACATCTCGTTCTCGTCTCAACCGGGTGGTTCACCCGGTGTTGGGTATCCATACTCGACTCCCTGTGACTCTTCCGAGAATTGACTTCACCCAGGGACCCCTTGGAGAGCAACACGGACTGTAAGATAAGTACCTAAGAGAGAGGAACCTACAGAGATCCTGTTCAACGAGACTTTACCGAGGTCCTCTTTATAACCAAACCAAACCTCGGAGGATTGTAAGTAATCACGAAACACTATCGTGTAAAATACGTTTAATAGTAAAGTGAAAATCTCTATCTTAGTACCCTACAATAGTCCATGACCCTGTTCTACTACTACTTCGAATACCAGACCTACGTATTTGACTTCGTCTTACTGTTCCTCTGTCTTGTACCAGGGGTTCAATGACGGAGGATGGGAGGGTTTTAACAGAAACGTAGAGGGAAAGTACATCTCCCCGTCCCTCTTTACCTTTTATCCGATACCTTTGTTTTGTGAGTCCCCGATAACTGACTAAACCAAAAAACTACGGAAGAGACTCCGAAAGTAATGAGGAGACACTGAAAAAGGGAATTTAGTTCTACATCGTCGTAGGTTCTTGTGGGTGCACACTTAAGTGGATCTGGTCTCACATCCTTGAACACGTATACTGTGAACCAGAGAATTTATGAGAAAAACAAAAGAAAGAGGGAGATGTAAAGGTGAGAATTTTACCACAGGTCTCATAGTGTTATTTTGTGATTTGATAATACGTTTGTTTGGTAACGAAATCGAAAACTTCTTTATAACAGACAGGTAAAGTACGACAAAACCCACTTAAGTCCTCACCCTTCGTAAGTTCAAGTGAAAAGTTACTGAGTTGGTAAAGGGAACTTCGTTGACGACAGGGAGTAGGAGACTAGAAAGAAGTTGGAGAGGAACCCGATATTTAAGTCGCCCCAGAAAATCTACGAGGAAAATCGAGGAGAAGTTGGACATCCGATCTTGACCGGGTTCTGAGGCCAGACTACTTAGGACTCTCAAGACGAAATCAGACATCCTGGGTCCGTAGTAAAAAGGGGAACCCAGTTTACAGATGTTCCAAAGAGACATGAAAGAATTCAATCGAGACTTTAATCGAGAAGTAACATAACGACCTCTCTTTCCTGGTTTATATCATTCAGAAGGTCATAAACAAAAGTATGAACTATCCTATTATACGAAAGACTTTCTTTTTTTTTTAAATTCTGACCGAGTAGGTAACCATTAAATGTTAAAATCCGTTATAACACGAATATATCGTCCTATTATAACAAGTCCCGACAAAAGAATCGAAACACTCACTTACGTTTTCTTTCCTTTCCGTCGATCCTTTCACCCTATTTTTCTACCTCTTGTTGGGAAATTATTTTGACTATTCTTCGCCGGATGATATATGTATATATATATGTACAATGAGTCTTGTTTATGTACCAGTCAATGTAGAACCCTTCAAAGACTAATACGTATAAATGAATTAACCTTCCTGACTACGATTTCGACTTTAAGGTTATGAAACCGGTAGAGTACACTTCTCAACTGAGTAACCTTTTCTAAGACTACGACCCTCCCTAACCCCCGTCCTCTTCTTCCCCCGCTGTCTCCTACTCTACCGACCTACCGTAGTGACTGAGCTCCCTGTACTCAAACTCATTTGAGACCCTCAACCACTACCTGTCCCTCCGGACCGCACGACGCTAAGTACTCCAACGTTTCATAACCCGTGTTGACTCACTAACTTGACTTGACTTGACTTGACTTACCGAGGAACTCCTGGTAATACTTAATGACTCTTTATTTTATAAGTATTCATATTTTGACTTTAATCGGATGTACCTCAAAAAGACCTCTTATGTAAAAATATCTCCTCTCCGGACCCTCAACCATACGAGATTATAAACGGTATTTATTAATTTTAAAGTCGTAATCGTTTTCTTACGGAGAAGAGTCTCTTTTCTCTTGAACAATTCAGGTTACTTAAAGAATCTTAGTGTTCCACTTTGGTTGAATGAAAAGTACTGAGGACTCCCACTCGTGTCTGTCCGGTCTCTCTCATGGTCTCCCTCTGAAGTTTTGTTAGTCGTGTCCTGACGTAGACTGAAGGTCATAGTCTATACAACTGGACTTCAATGACACTCCTGGTGATAAAGACGGAACAACGATCTTTAAGGCGTTTAACTTTATGTATAAAAGTTTACTTTGGTTTGAATTTTTCAGGGATACTTCTTACAGTATATCTCGTCCTTAAAAGTCCTTTTCTCTTCTTTCTCAGAAGACCTGTAGTTCTGTAGTCTCTACCTTTCTCCAACGAGAATTCTCCACCTTTCTTGGGTTGTCTTGTCCTACGTCCAGGACTGTAGAATCATGTTCATGACCTCCTCCCCCTTCCAGTACGTTAGATACCCGAAGGAGATCCCTGAGATGAGTTTGAGGAGTTACAAGTGGGGTTGTAAGAGACGGACGAAGACCCGCACTGTCTTGAAGTTTGGAGGAAGTTAGTAATCAGTTTAGAATCCTCGGTACCTCCTCCTTTACCGTTGGGTGAGTTCAAAAGAACGGACTTTTTAAGGTACTCGTCTCATCGGACCAGTACCCCAACGTTTGTCGACCTGTGTCGACTCACTGATTCGTACAGAATTTTCGACACTAAAAAGAGAAAGTCAGACATGGGTAGACAAAAACAGAGAGTTGATAAGAAGTACAAAAGACCAGGGTAGTCTCGTAAGGAGAAATATAACGTCATGAGTATACACATTTGTTACACGTTCGTAAAAAGATAGGATACAATGTGTATTTGGTAAACTTGTACTACTTGAACCTTCCATGTGACTCCTTTGTAGAAGTAAGAAAAAAAAGTTCGTAAAGACAGTTTCAACGGGAGGACTAGGAACCTGATATAGAGTCCGTCTTTGTTATCGAAAAGTAATTGAGACCTAAAACGTTATCAGGTTTGAAGATAAAAAGTGGGTTAAGTTTAGGGGAGATAGAGGGTCGACGACTGGGTCTTGGTCAGTATTCCTTCACCATTCATGACCGGGAACGAAGAAAGAAAGGATGGTATGGTGAGGGAAGTCGAGGACGGCCAAACCTTACTTCACCTTTTGCTGACACAATCACCTCCACAGTCTCGACCGGTCGTAGAGGAGAGTACCAAAAGTCACGGGAGACAGTCCCGTGTGGAGGTCTACGACCGACTAGGAAAGGGTTCTCTAGAAACAACTAAGAAGTCACAGGAGGTACCGTTGGAGGAATGAGGGGGTCAGGGACTGTCCATACTACGAGAGACTGGAGAGTATTGTGGAGAGTCGATGATAGTAGTCGTGTAGGGTCCCTAGGGGAACGAGGAAGTTCGTCTTCGAAACCCCCTACTGAACTCTGGTCATTGTAAAGTGCCTCAAGTGAACCGGGTCCCTTTTAGAGACGTACACACCTACGAGATCGGTGACAGGAGAGAGGGGTCGAGTGGTAACTCCAATGAGGTAGACCGGAGGACGGGTGGAGGTGGAACGAGTGAAGTGATAGTTTTAGAACCCCGGTGTTTAACGGGATACTAGACGAAGGGTAAAAGAAGATCACCGTAACCTCCATCAGATACCCAAAGACGTCAAGTCGTTCGTAGATCGTTCTTTTACTTTACAGTCAGAGGGAAGGACGTCTGTTGAGGTGAAATACACTCGACAAGAGAACGTCGGGGACTGAACCGTCTTTATCCTTCTTCATAGTGTTTTGTCAAGTCCCGAGGGACGTTTGAGAGAAGTTTTTTTTTCAGGAAAGAGATTGATCAAGGAAATATCAAAACGTAAAGATTCAAACATGGATATCAAAAGGTAATGTATCACTGTGGGTGAGACGATCAAGTCAGAATATCTTTACACTGACCGAGGAGAGAAACTTTGTACACCCACGAATTTTGGGTGCAATGGATGGAGACTCCGAAGTCGGCTATTAGTCAGTCTGTATTGTTCTTTTTAAGATAAATCCAAACACTTATATACACAGTAACAAGTTGAAAGGGGTTTTCGTCTAGAACTTTATTTCTGAACTGAAGCTTATTGAATAAGACATCTATTAAGGTACTTTATTGTTACCCCTCACCTTCTCGTTTTGTCCTTTTCTTTCAGTAGGTATATATCGAACGATAGTTTTTGAAGACACACACTGATTCGAGTCAGAACGACCCTTCGAGAGTCTCGGAAACGTCCCTCGACTTCATCGACACTCAGACCCCTAAAATATGTAGAGTGGAAACCCACTCCCGACAAGGACCCCCGGAGTCAAGGAGTCGTAAAAGTCCAACGGTAAACGTATCTTGACAACCGAGACCATTGGTCTCTTTCGGTAGTCCGTCTCTTTACGTCTAAAACCGGTGACCTTTAGTCTCGTCACACGAGGTTTTACCATTCTTACTCCCTTTAGTTCCTTTACCCGTCTTTTCATCCTCATAGACGACGACGACGAAGACGACACACACACACACATAATCCTCCTCCTAGTACACTTCTGGTCGTTCGTGGGAGGTAAGATTTAAAGATGGTACACTATGCAATGATTGACATTATCTAAACAGTTCGCGAATTACCAGAATAGTTGAGTGGTCTGGGTTTAACATCAAAAGGGTGGATCAGGAGTTATAGACAAAGAACGTATGAGAAGTCATATATCTGTTTATTCACGTGAACAAGTATATCATGTAGGTTAAAAGACGTTTGAGGTTTAAGTTCTCCTTGTAAGGGACAAGACAGTGTGGACTTACCAACATCGAGATAGAGAACTGGAAAAAACTCTTTACAATTAAAAAATTTGTCAGGAGTCTTTAAACCAGGAAGTAAAGATGTTTTGATTAGTACCAATTGCGGTAAGACTTTGTGTCGTCTTTTGTTGATTTGTGTGTGATTAGAGATATCGATATTTTGTTTGATTGTAAATTATGCTCTTCACAATTAAAAATAATTATAATAAATATAATAATATTTATTTAATATTATAATAAATATAATGGACATTACATCTCCTAGTTTTTTCAAAGAAAGAAGAGAATTCTCCTCTTAAACCAAACACTAAAGAATTAATACAGTTTCACACAATATACAGTTTAATACAGTTTAGACTGGACTGCATTCTTTGGTCTATGATTTACACAACATCCTAGTTTAATAGTTTCCTTTTGAATAATTGTACCATGAGACATAATCCTTTTTTTAGGGAATTTCAGTGTCTCTATTTACAAATAGAATAACTGGTGTTTGTGTCCCTTAAGACATCTACATATGGGGGTCCCGTCGTCCAAGGTACCATTACAGTAAAAGTGTCGTACGGTACGAGAGAGGGGCAGGAGACATCTGGACCTCAGATGGGAGGTAGAGAGAGTAGAAATGAGAGACTGATCACTTGAGACGATCTCGTCCGTCTCCTCACATAAAGAAAAGTGGTAATTACAACCCTGACTGGGACATTAGACGACATCGGTTACCTTATACGTAGATGGTGTCACGAACTATATTCGTTTAATTTACTTAATTATTTAAAACTCTCTTTTTAGATGTAAGTCTTGGACTTGAAGACTGGACATTAAAACTACAGATACGGAAAACAAACAGTAAACGAAAGACTGAGGAAGGAACGTTTGATATAAAAAATCAGAGACAACAGTCAGTAAGGGTCAATACAAACCGGTGATTCTCCATGAACGTGACTTTCTCTCCTCTTCAGTCCCAAAAAGAGGGGTAAAGAGAAGAACCCTCCTTTCCCACGTAAAGATCGTCACCGACGAAGAGAAGACACTAAGATCGAGGGTGGTCTGACGGGAGGGAGGTACTAAGGTACCGGAAGCATCGGACATTGCCAAAGGTGAGGTGACCCACCTGGTACAAAAACCCCAGATCGTTTCTGTGTAGGAAAGAAATAGGATGGTAAGGGATCCCCGTATGGTCGACGGACGTCAATTGTTAGAAACCCACAGGAGTAAAAGAGAATAAACGAGAAGTCGAAAAGATTAGGGACAAAAAGGATTTAATTTAAGGAAGATCATCAAAGTGAAATGATCGACCTAGGACTACCCATTGAATAAAGTCCTCAGTACATGTTTTGATACGAAAAAAGATTTTGGACCAAAGATTCCCAAACAAAAGGAGTCAAAAAGGAACTCTGGTAAGGACTCTATACAAAAAGGTACATCGAAGAGAAGAAAAAGATACCATTATCATAAAACATGTTCAAGTCTATTTTAATATAGGTCTTGTTATTGTCGTTAGTTTTTTGACAGTTAGGTGATAACAGTAAACAAGGGTTTAATTAAGTGTCTAATTTCTACAGTCAACATTATTTTAGCTAGATATTTAAACTATTTAAGTATAGTTTTAGAATCTGAAAAAAGTACTTTTAACTTTTGACGAAGATTTTAAATATACTTTCACGTTTCCCGGTTCTTATTGATTATTGAAGCATTTCTTTCTATTCCCACCTTCTTGAAAAGGTGGTCTATAGTTCTGTATAAATTTTCTATACTACTATTTCTTTGACACCATGACGAAGTTCCTGTTTGTTTATCTGGTGACTTTACCCTGCCTAACTATAAGATCTCCTCATGTCTTTGTACGGGTAATTGTACGTGTATACTTAAGATCCAAAAAAGGTTTCAATTTGATGTGTCGTCCACCCTTTATACCAGTAAAGTCATTTTTCTTTTTTTGTTTAAGGGTCTTTTTAATCCACAACTAGAAAAAATAAAAAATAACTTCCTATTAACGAAATGTCTTAAAACGATAAAAGACACTTTAGAGTTGTACTTAGTGGGTATCCATATGAATATAGGGGAGGGAAAACTTCGAGGGAGGGTAAAGGGAGGGGTAGGGTGGGGAGATCCATCTATGTCTCGGGGACAAACTCAAAGGACTCTGTATGTCGTTTAAGGATAACCCATAGATAAAATGTATACCACTACATGTAAAGGAACAATGAGAAAGGTATGTAGAGTGGGAGAGGAAGGATCTTAGATAATATGTCTCACTTCACTCAGTCTTTCTCTTTCTATTTATGGCATAAGATTGTGTATATATTCCTTAGATCTTTTTACCATGACTTCTTAAATGAGTGTCCCGTTGTTACCTCTTTGTCTGTATCTTTTATCTGAATACACGAAAAAAAATTGTTCACCCTTAAGGACCTCCAGATCTCCAATTCTGAGACGCGAAGGACGAGTCGGTTTTTTTTTTTTTTTTTTTTTCACTGGTACTGTGATAGAGTATCCTACAAATAAGATTTCGGGAATAAATATTTCTTTTACGAATAAAGGAGGCAGCAGGCCGAAACTCTCTTAAGTACTCTTTAGAAGGCACCGGGGGTGGAGACGGGACATGTGCAATTAGATTTACAGTTTCCGTTTTTATTATTTTCCAAATATTTTATTACTCTTTTTTTCTTTTGATTCAGACTTATATCCTTGACCGATAGCCGGTTGATACTATTACTTTTCTCTATGTGTCGGAGGGACCACCGAGTCTACCATTTCTTAGACGGACGTTACTCCCTCTGGACCCAAGTTAGGGACCCAGCCCTTCTAGAGGACCTCTTCCTTGGTCGTTGGGTGAAGTCATAAGAACGGACCACTTAAGGTACCTGTCTCCTCGGACCGCCCCGATGTCAGGTAGCCCAGCGTTTCTCAGCCTGTGCTGACTTCGCTGATTGTGAAAGTATGTCGGAGTTTGTGCAAAGATCTATTCCTCCAACCGCCGACCCCAACCCCCAACCCCCCAAACCTCCCCAACCCCTTCCGCCCTACGCCCCTTCTTCTCTTTATATAAAGCCGTTAGATTCGTCCTGAGGGAGGAGAGGGGAGACCTGAAGCTAAACTCGATGGAGGGGAGTAGGAAGGTGGGAAAGACGGATTGAGGGGTGAGCGCGACTTCTGAGCCTCGTGGCTCCGCTGACGTGACCGCATTTAAAGATGGATGCACGCGGTGGCGGGGACTTCCGGCAAAGTACTGCAGTCTCGATTCGCTCCCCCGCGGCGGAGGACCCACGGTCGGGGAGGGTCGGAACGCCGGGATCGAACGGGAAATTTTCTCGTCCCGGACGCGGTTGGCGGGGTGTGGCGCCCCTGGTCCTATGTTCCGACAAAAGGGCCTCGTAGAAGTAGAGCGGAAGGTAGGGGAACAGTAAGTGGCAAGGCTGACGATAGGAGAAGAGGCGCGTCTAAACCTGCTCGGTCCGGTACGTCGGCCGGCGGGAAGAGCCGAAAGACCCTCGGTGCCACCAACGTCCACTCATCCGCGCCGACCGGCAAGTCGTGGCGCCTGTCGCGGTCGGAGACAGAGGAACCGTCAAGACCCGTAGAACCGACCACCTATGACCCACTCTCCCTCCCAACTCACCTTTCAGAGAGCGAGAA
Source organism: Capra ibex (assembly GCA_006410555.1). Taxonomy (NCBI): domain Eukaryota; kingdom Metazoa; phylum Chordata; class Mammalia; order Artiodactyla; family Bovidae; genus Capra; species Capra ibex. Next base: position 711,016 of record SJYO01050271.1, read on the forward strand.
CTAACTCCCAGAATTAAAGAAGGGAAGGGACTCACAAAGGGAAGTTGACGGGCGGGGTTGTAGACCGAACCTTTTTCGCTCTCCTGAAGGATCGAGTACAGATTTTACAGTGTAGGAGAGGTAGATAAATCTCTTTACGACAATATCAGAAAAAGACATAGACGTTAATTCACAAACAAACCGAAAAATTTCGGTCTACTGGTGCCTCTCTGTCCTCATGTCGATAATATAATCAACCGTTGACATATGAAAGATACTGACAATGATAATAAATTTGTATTACTCTATTTTCATTCGGAGAATACATATATACATATTTTCTATATAGAAAAAAGAATTGTATATACAATTCTTTACTGTGTATACATACAAGTAAATAGGTGTCCAAATTACATTATAAAAAGACATAAAATATAAAGACAGAGACCCTTCTCCATTAAAGTGTGAGTTTAATTATATAGAAATTCAATATTTACTCTTCACGTTATCTATAAAACTGAAAACACGAGGTCCTTTTATCACTCACACTTTATTGGTGTGTTTTATAAGAATCTCATTATTTTTATTTAACAAAATCAGTTAAACCCTCCTACGTTAAAATTACACACCTTTTAACACCCTAATTAAAAAGTTTGACGAGACTTAGAGTTACTAGAAATCTTTGAACCCCCCCCTCCCTTCACACACACACACACACACACACACACACACACATAAACATACGACTTCAGTGATGTTCAGGTGACTTTTCATTTATACGACGGTGGTCTAATTTGACCTCCCAAAAAATTTTTGACAGAATTATTGGAGTATCTTATAACAAGAATAGATTCTAACTTTAAGGATTGATCTTAACTTCGTAACGGTAGGTACTTATACTCCCAAGGTAACTGTCATTAATGACCTAGGGTCTATATTTCTCTCTGTTCTCGGTCTCCATTAAAAAAAGTAACGTTTAAGTCTTAAAAGTTTTTTAAGAACAGTGACAATGTTTAACGGATGTTTACAAGTACTAAATTAATTTCTTTCGGTTTATTTATAAATCTCAGGAAGGACTACTTTTTATAAACGTCTTTCCTTAACGAATTATCCGATTTAGACACGATATGTAACACGATATCTGGTGTTTTTGTTACAATAAAGACTCTGAATAAATGGATGTACACATAATCAGTGAGTCAGCGCAGACTGAGAAACCCTGGGGTACCTGATATCGGGTGGTCCAAGGAGACAGGTACCTTAAGAGGTCCGTCCTTATGACCTCACCCAACGGTAAGGGAAGAGGTCTCCTAGAAGAGTTGGGCCCTAGTTTACGTCAGAGAACGTAACGTCCGTCAAAGAAATGGTGACTCGATGGTCCCTTCGGGGATATCACCATTTTATAAATGCCGAGAAAACGTTCTATTATAAAATTCTTCCCAAATATAAAATTGTAGTTGATTTTAGTACTATAAGAATTTTTTTCAAAAAATGACTCGATATTAAGTGTGTGGTATTTTAGATATGAAAAATTTCACGTGTTTAGTCACTAAAAAACTTGTGAGTGTCTAACACATTGGTAATATTGTAAAGTCTTGTGAAAGAGAGTGGGGTCCTTTTTTTTCAGATAAGGGGTAAGGGAGGAGGAGGTTTACGAACCTTTACTCTGTACCATCGGAAGTTCGTCTCAAACAATAAATGGTTTTAGTGTCCTTAGGACACCTTTGGTAGACCAAATAAAGGATGGTAATACTCGAAGACCTTCCTCTAGATATGGAAAGATGTCATCAATGATACGTAGGATTTTTAACTATACGTAAGTCCTCGATGTACGATAAGTATAATGTGATCCATTCTACCAAAGACGTAAGTTTTCTCGAACGAATGACACAATAAAATATCGACAAAATAAAAGTGAGACCCTACTTTGGAATCAAACAATCAGAATAAACAACAAGAACAAGTCAGCGAGTCAACATAGGTCGAAAAACGTTGGGGTACCTGGCGTCGTGGGGTCCGAAGGGACAGGAAGTAGTATAGGACTTTGATTGAGTTTGAGTACAGGTAACTCAGTCACTACAGTAGGTTGGTAGAGTAGATGACAGTAGGGGAAGAGGATGTTTTTTCTAGAATTACTGAGTCTATTGGTGTTACACACTAGTGAGTAGATCTCGGTCTGCATGACCTCACGTTTCAGTTCCCCCGAAATCCTTCGTAGTGATACTGGTTTCGATCACCTCCACTACCTTAAGGTCGACTCGATAAAGTTTAGGACTCTCTACTACAACACTTTCACGACGTGAGTTATACGGTCGTTTGAACCTTTTGAGTCGTCAGTCAGAATACCTTATGATAATAAAACCTTCAATAAGAGTCTAAATGGTACACTATAATAAACTTTCAAAAAGACGGTAAACTAATGAAGCGAAAATAGTATTAGTAACCCAAAAGAAAACACTGGGGATATAGAATTGAATATGTCTTTATTTTATTCGATGAAATCCCCATAGTTGTATAGAAACCAAAACGACAGTATCTAAGATGACCTTCTTTATGTCATCTTGAATCTATAGAGTGATCTACGTATTATACAAAAGTATTCCTCTAGACTCAAGGTAGTTTTTGTGTAGACTTCTCGGAGTTAGTCCCTTTGTCCTGACAAGATATTTTTGTTTGTATTCAACGTTTAATAAATCTCAGTAATTTCTTTTTATAAGGAGACGGGGTTTATCAAATATTATCGTTGATAATTTGTAAACATCCCTCTTTTTTCTCTTTTTAATAATCGTTCTTTTACATAATGGTTTCTTTCAAATCATTTTGATCTTAAATTTTTCCGTGGAAGATCAAATAACGTCCTCATTAAAAGAGTCAATAACGAAAAGTCCCCTAAAAGGTCTATAGTCCACCTTTCTCATTCACGACTTCATCCTTACAAGAGTTTATTGTCAGTAAACCCCCTATTTTATTACCGGATCGTATAATCTGAGACTTACAGTTTCCACCGGTAGGTCTAGAACATACTTGATGTAAAGTCCTTGTAATACCCAAGTATGGAACAATCGGTGGAGAGTTTATAAAATGGGCACTAAAATTAAATTGTGTGACGTAATAAATTCAGGGAACTTTGTTGACTTCATCTAGGGTCCGACACGAAACTATTCCTTTTAAGTCATTCCATTCATTTACTTTATCCTCAAAATAAAGATTTAACTCACGATACCAAACTGATCTCCCTTCGTCAAGTTCTCTGAAACTTTCGTTTATAAACCCTTTCCAGTCCAACGACCATTATTCGTCGACGTGAACCTATCGAATGTAGAGACTACAGACTCTCAAAACGAGAACGAGATTTATAGAGAAGTGAACAAAGTCTAAGGACCTTCTTAGAATACGTGACTCGAAGAGGTCGCTATTATTGACCTTCACAGTCCTCTTGATACCTCTACCCGGATATGCATTTACGAAACTTGAGGAGGTCACCTTTCCCGAATCCGTCCTGTTTTAGTTTCACTTTCTATTTTCGTTGACTTTTTCCGTGACATTTTAATTTTTATCGACTTCATAAAGGATTCTTCTGTTTTCGTGGAGTTAGTACCCAAATTTTATTTGTCTTAGAGTATTTTAAATTAAATTTATTTAATTTTACATAGAAAAACGTTATAGAGTACTTGGAAACAATTTGTGAATAAACGTACATGATAGTACCTGAACCACGACAGGACCATTTTAGTCTATTAAAGGTAACCTCTTCCTTTACCGTTGGGTGAGGTCATAAGAACGGACCTTTTAGGGTACCTACCTCCTCGGATCATCCGATGTCAGTCAGACACCCCAGCGTTTCTCAGTCTATGCTGACTCGCTGAGGTGAAAGAAAGAAAGAAAGTACAAGAAATGGACCTACGTCTGTTGTACCCCCTTCCCTTCGGTGTGACTATGTCGGTGTAATCGTGCGAACAGATTCTTTTCTGAACCCCATTTTGTTCCATTAATTAATGTATTTTATTAGTGTCGGTGCAAAAACATTTCCTTTACTTAAAGTCCCATTTATAAAAGAACCCCTGACCTTCTCCGTATCCCTTAGTGTATAGAAATGGGTAAGACTCATCCGTCTTTCCAACTCCTCCCGTGAGACCAAAGTAAATTTGATCCAAACGAAAATTAAAAAAATAACTATATATATATATTTTTTGACGTACTTAATATTCAAATGTCAAACCCGAAGGGACCACCAAGACACGATCTCTTAGGTGGATGATTACGTCCTCTATACCAAAGTTAGGGACTAGGTCCTTCTAGGGTGTACAGAGTCTCGTTGATTCGGGTACAAGACGTTGATATAATTCGGATACGTCGTGTTGATTACTCAGGAACGCAAGATCTCGGGTACGAGGTGTTCTCTTCGGTGGTGTTACTCTTCGGACGCATGGTGTTTCTCTGTCATCAGGGACGAGCGACGTTGACCTCTTTTTGGATAGGTCGTTGTTTCTGGGTCGTGTTGGTTTTTATTTCTTTCTTTTAATAAAAGTTTTTCTCAAAAAAAATTTTTCTTTCTAGGGTGTACGGTGCACCGGTTTTTTTATTTCATATGAAGAATGACTTAAAAAGTGAGTAACTTGTGTGGACACATTAGTCGTGGGTCTACCTTTTATCTTTTAACAGTCATAGGATATTCCAGAAGAAGACACCTATACTAAATATAACCTATATTCTAAGGATTAGAACAAATGTTGTACAATTCCCTTTTGTCGACACATACACATACACACACACATATGTACGTTGACTCCACTAAGACCAGGGACTCCGTCTGTAGGGGTTGACAGAGGTGGAACGAATCGAGACTGAGACGAGGAGGAGGGTTCATTGTTCGATCCCCACCCCACTAAAACACTCAAACGTCTGTGTGTCGAAGGTTTTAGTTGAGTGCAGTAAAGGGTAAGGAAAAGAGGAAGTTTCGGCAGTCGAGTTACGGTCACCTGTAGTCGTTGGTGTTACTTCTTTACCATTCAACTTTACCTTAAGACTTTAGATCTGAAAATAGATCTGAGACCTAGGAGGGTGAGTAATAGAGTAGTTTGATTTGTTTTGTTTTTTGTTTGTTGTTACACCTTTGCCCTCATTCACTACGGGGAGAACGGGACCAAAATAGTAGAAGAAGGACCTACAAAGTCACGGGTACTCCTATCGACAGTAGTGTGTAAAAGGAAGATTAGACAAGGCTTCACCCATAAATAAAGAAAGAGACCTGTCAGAACTGGGTCACGGAAAAACGTAACGAGACACCTCTCCGGACCCTCCAAAGTCATGTCTGGAACACTTAGATGTAAGGAGGTTCCTAAAACGTATTCATGTCCAGTGTGTCAGTTCGAAGAGAACTGTCGTCGAGACCCAATTCATCAGGTAGGGTCACTGTGGTCGAAACGGTTGGATGAAAACCCAAGGGGAGATCCACTGAGTGACGTAGTAGCTCCAGGAGAGTTTACGGGATAACTTCAGGTCGCGAGGTGGGTAGTGGGGACTCACGGCTGTTCAGGACTTCTTATCATTCACAGGCTGTTTCTAAACACGAAAGAGGACGAGGGAGGTAAAGTTGAAGGTGAAATGAAGGGATACTGGGTCCCCACACTACGTCACCCTTCCCATGTCCGAGTTAGTCATAGACCCCTCTATTCGATACCGAAAATCAGGAACGATACGATGAAGTGAATTATCGATCATAATGGTACCCCTTCTGGGGAACGGAGAGACCCGGATAAAGGAGTTTAATTTACTCCCTCGACTTGAGTTGCTATCAGACACTCTACAAATAGTCAAGAATTTAAGGAACCAAACTCTCAAACCTTAAAATTTTGTCCGAAAATAAATCACCTCCCTCCATACCCCTTACGAACAAACACAAATCTGTCTCCCCTCTTCACAACTTTCTACTTTCCTATCTTCTTTTGTTTTTAATACGAAGAGAAACAAAAGATGAGAAGACTGCTGCTCCTCAATCTTCGAACCTTTCCACTGACCCTTTGAAAACCGGTAAATACATTGTTTAACCAATTCGGTAAAATTACGGATCAAATAATCTTACACACACACACACACACAGACACACACACACACACGCGCGCGCGCGCGCACGTACGTACGTGTGCACGTGTGCACGTTGAGAACCGTCGAGGACGGTCTGAGAAGACAGGTACCTTAAAAGGTCCGTTTTTATAACTTCACCAAACGGTAAAGGAAGAAGTCCCTTATAAGGACTTGGTCCCTATCTTGGACTCAGAGGACGTAACCGTCCACCTAAGAAATGGAGACGTGGTGGACCCTTCGGGTAACAATCTTACTCACCATGATGGTTTACCACAGTCCTCAAAGTCCGGACTCTTAACCTTCCCCACCCCTGTCTGAATCTCGTAGGTTTTTAAGTCTCACTACCGGAAGACTCATATCTGACCCTACAAAGAGACGTTTCGTCGAATACGACTTTTGTTTTAAACTTGTCACTATGTTGGTCATAAGTAGCCCTCAACTGAGTTTCTCTGTTTAAAATGTTTTGATACGTAGAGAAAATAGTATTTCAGTTTAACTAAGTTTTTTTAGAGGTTTCGAGACGAGAGAAATTGTAGAAAGAGACGAAAATTTAAAACGTAGTCCGATACTTGTTTTCTAAAATAAAAAAAGAAAAGTGGAAGTTTTAGAGGGTAACGTTCTATTATGAGAGAAAGGTAACGACGTGTACTCCGGGGTACATATTTTAATATAAAATTTTTTCATAATCACTAATCGGTTTTCTCATTGGACCCCCTGAGATAGGTGGTCTCCCCCGAAGTCCTATTGGTATTCTCCACACCCTCGAACTCCAGGATACTCGGGGTACGTGTCACCTTCCTTCGAAGGAATGGTGAGGGTTAGATTATGAAAATACTTAAAGAGGGGTCGAAAGAGAAGGTCGTCAATGTCCTTACTCGAACAAACTTACTCGAATAATTGGTAACGTCCCTTACTCACTCTCGTCCCGACCCAGAGGACCGTCCCTGATTTTAGACGAGGAAACCCAGTTGGGTAGACCGAGAGAGGGAAGGGGAAAGAAACAAATGGTCTACCTACATCTTCAAGGCCCAGACAGTCTGATCCAGTAGTTTCTTGGTACTAACGAAAAACAACAAGTCAGTGAATCTTCTCAATAACTAACATCCCGTTTGACGACAATTGACGGTTCTAGTCTAAGAATTAGGAGTCCATCCTAAGATCGAAAACGAGTAGTAACTGACACGGGACCCAAAAAAACTCCAGAGAACTCTCTAGGGGTCCATTTGACCATTTTTAATTTACTGGGTGCAGATAGTCCTGGAATCTCTGTAGTGTCGGTCTCTCGGTAAGTTATCACTCTAGTCCTTTTAAACTTGAGGAGGTCCCACCGCCTCTGAGTTTGTGGTCAGTCCCGGTCTGTCTGTCTATTGTCTTTCCACATTTTGTCCTGTCCTTCACTGAGTGTTTAACCTCCTATGTACGGGGAAGATTTCCCCTCATCTAAAAAGCGTCGAAGTTAGGATAACACTCTCTTTATACCTAAGACAACTCTCTAGAACCCTAAAAAGTGTTATTAAATTTTCAACCTAAAAAGACTCGTCATAGAGGACCGTAAATTCATAACGCAGACTTAAGTTTAAATGACTTTTACAATAAATCTGGTTTATATTGAGTGGAGACCCGATGATCAAGTATTAAAGACAACTGACCTTTTTTTTTCGTGTTGGTTTTCAACTCTTAAATAAAATAGGGTAACTGTATAACTCCTGAATTCGGGTCCTTTGTCGGAGAGTCTATCGAGACACCCTGATAAAACTTCTCCATTCCCTCCTTGGTCCTATATATCCTCAAAAACGTTGTTTTTGGTCCATTAGTCTTGAAGTTTTCTAATGACAATTGACTTCTATTGATCTGTAGAATTCAATTACTTAAACCGTGAAAAGATGTATACCCTTCTATGTTCTCAGACCCTAATGACTTCAGTAGGGAACCTTATACATGAAAATAGAATAAAAAGAGGAAGGATTTAGGGGAGACCCTTGTGTTAATCCACACCGACTACAGTACCACTGGTCTTTTTTGTAGGAAACAAATGATTGAACCGTCCGCTGTAAGAAACAGGTGAGAACAAAATAAGACCAAAAGAGAAAGTGACTATACAGAATACGAATAGTCTTTTGAATACCTCAAAAGACGGTTCGTCTACCTACTTAAAGAAGTGCGTCGGAGGGAGGGTAGGGGTCGGGTAGAGGTGAGGGTGAGAGAGGTCGTGTAGAGACCTACGCGACTCGTTTGCTTGTAAAACCCCCTATCTCTTCTTAGTAACAAAATACCAAACTTCTATGGAATCCCTTAAGTACCAGGTTAATCGTCCATATTTTTAGATAAACTGGACCAACTATACCAGGAGAAACGTTGTACTGTCAGTCCCTTCTTTCCACGTAAAAAGGGGAAAAATGAACTTTATTCTCACTCGAAGTGTGGAAGTAAAAGTCTAACTGTTTTGACATACGACGATTAGTGTCGGGAAGAGTATAGAGTGGACTTCCCCGATTTTCGATTTAAATCCTTCTTCACGATTCAGAGTCCGTTCGGCGATATCCGTCGTATGTAAATTGGTCCTTTTTTATTTTTATTAAGAGAAGGAATGGTCGTCCCTCATCCTTTACCCCGTGTGTCGGAGACGGATCCCTTCGACTCTAGGACAAACTTACTACAGTCATAGACGAGTCTAGGAGGGACGAATAGATACCGATGTACCAGTCGGGACGGAGTCACGACGTGTGTGGTAGTGACCGAGGATTTTCCGTCTCCGTAACCACTCCTCGATCGGGTTCCAGTTCCTGTAAAGTCAACGGAGTATTTTGTACTCTTATAATACGGACTGATCCGAAAATTCGTCTCTCCTTATCTGAACCTGTAAAAATGTTTCAAGTCAAGTCAAGTCAAGTCAGTGAGTCAGCACAGGCTGAGAAACACTGGGGTAATTAGCGTCGTGCGGTCCGGAGGGACAGGTAGTGGTAGAAGGCCTCAAGTGAGTCTGAGTGTAGGTAGCTCAGGTACTACGGTAGGTCGGTAAAGTAGGAGCCAGCAGGGGAAGAGGAGGACGGGGTTTAGGGAGGGTCGTAGTCCGAGAAAACGTTACTCAGTCGAGAAGCGTAGTCCACCGGTTTCATGACCTCAAAGTCGAAATCGTAGTAAGGAAGGTTTCTTTAGGGTCCCAACTAGAGGAAGTCTTACCTGACCAACCTAGAGGAACGTCAGGTTCCCTGAGAGCTCTCAGAAGAGGTTGTGGAGTCAAGTTTACGTAGTTAAGAAGCCATGAGTCGGAAGAAGTGTCAGGTTGAGAGTGTAGATATGTACTGGTGTCCTTTTTGGTATCGGAACTGATCTGCCTGGAATCAGCCGTTTCATTACAGAGACGAAAACTTATACGATAGGTCCAACCAGTATTGAAAAGAAGGTTCCTCATTCGCAGAAAATTAAAGTACCGACGTCAGTGGTAGACGTCACAAAAACCTCGGGGTTTTTTATTTCAGACTGTGACAAAGGTGACAAAGGGGTAGATAAAGGGTACTTCACTACCCTGGCCTACGGTACTAGAAGTAAAAGACTTACAACTCGAAATTCGGTTGAAAAAGCGAGAGGAGAAAGTGAAAGTAGTTCTCCGAAAAATCGAGGAGAAGTGAAAGACGTATTCCCACCACAGTAGACGTATATACTCCAATAACTATAAAGAGGGCCGTTAGAACTAAGGTCGAACACAAAGAAGGTCAGGTCGTAAAGAGTACTACATGAGACGTATCTTCAATTTATTCGTCCCACTGCTATATGTAGGAACTACATGAGGAAAAGGATAAACCTTGGTCAGACAACAAGGTACAGGTCAAGATTGACAACGAAGGACTGGACGTGTGTCCAAAGAGTTCTCCGTCCAGTCCACCAGACCATAAGGGTAGAGAAAGTCTTAAAAGGTGTCAAATAACACTAGGTGTGTCAGTTTCCGAAACCGTATCGGTTATTTCGTCTTTATCTACAAAAAGACCTTGAAAGAACGAAAAAGCTACTAGGTCGTCTACAACCGTTAAACTAGAGACCAAGGAGACGGAAAAGATTTTGGTCGAACTTGTAGTCCCTCAAGTGCCAAGTGTATAACGACTTCGGACCGAACCTCTTAAAACTCGTAATGAAATAATCGTACACTCTACTCACGTTAACACGCCATCAAACTCGGAAGAAACCGTAACGGAAAGAAACCTTAACCTTACTTTTGACTGGAAAAGATCAGGACACCGGTGATGACTCAAAAGGTTTAAACGACCGTATAACTCACGTCGTGAAAGTGTCGTAGTGGAAAGTCCTAAACTTTGTCGAGGGGACCTTAAGGTAGTGGAGGTGATCGAAACAAGTATCACTACGAAAGATTCCGGGTGAACTGAAGTGAAAGGTTCTACAGACCGAGATCTAAACACTAGTATAGTAGTACTAATAGACCCAGTACTTCTAGAAAAAACATGTCAAGAAGACACATGTCAAGAACGGTGGAGAAGAATTATAGAAGACGAAGACAGTCCAGGTCTGGTAAAGACAGGAAATAGCTCGGGTAGAAACGTACTTTACAAGGGAACCATAGAGAGTAAAAGAACTTCTCTAGAGATCAGAAAGGGTAAGACAACAAAAGGAGATAAAGAAACGTAACTAGTGACTTCTTCCGAAAGAATAGAAAAGAACGATAAGAAACCTTGAGACGTAAGTCTACGAATATAGAAAGGAAAAGAGGAAACGAAAAGCGGAGAGAAGAAAAGTGTCGATAAACATTCCGTAAAAAAGACAAAACGTTTACAGTTAAGTTTTACTTAGTAGTTCTCAACAAGTCATCTTTATGGTACACTTGGTGTTTATGTTAAAGTCTAAAAGGTCATCGGTGGAATTTTTTCATTTTCTTATTATTATTTAAATTATTCATTTATTATTATGTAAATTAAAACAGGGTAAATGAAATAGTTATATTAAAAATATGTAGGTTACATAAATATAATATGACATGTAGGTTTTATAATAGTAAAGTTGTATATTAGTTATACTTTTAAACTCTGTAGAATGTAACAAAAAAGTTAGACTTCATAGACTGTAGAACAACACAGAATATAAATACCGTACAGAGGCAAACCTGGTCGGTGTAAAGTTCAGGAGTTATCGGTGTTTCCCAACCACCGAGAGTGGTACCTACCGTGTCTCCAGTCGGGTCTCGACACTCGCCGGAACTGACGTCAACAAGATAGACTTGAGTCACTGTAGGCAACTTTAGGTTCGGGGGGTTCGATTGTTGAGTCACAATTGACGTAATAGAGGAAAACACCCTACGGGAACTCAATTCCCTGAAGGGAACACCGAGTCTGCCATTTCACAGACGGATGTCACACCCTCTGGACTCAAGCTAGGGACCCAAACCTTCTAGGAGACCTCTTCCTTTACCGTTGGGTGAGGTCATGAGAACGGACCTTTTAGGGTATCTGCCTTCTCGGACCATTCGATGTCAGACACCCAATCCTTTCGCCGCCTGTACTGACTCACTGGAATGGACTGGAATGGAATCATTTCTTCGACAGTTGTTTATTATTTAAACTCAGTCAAATCACTCCATCTACTTGGATCTCGGACAATATATCTTACTTCATCCAGTCTTTCACTTTTTGTTTATAACATATAATTGTGTATATATACCTTAGATCTTTTTACCATGATTACTTAGATAAACATCCTGTCCTTATCTCTGAGTCTGTATCTCTTGTGTGAATACCTGTGTCGCCCCCTTCTTCTACCACCCTGTTTAACTCTCTTATCGTAACTTTCTATATGTAATGGTTCACATTTTATCTATCAATTACCCTTCAACGGTAAATCTCGTCCCTCGAGTCGGACCACAAGAGACTATTAGATCTCCCGACCCTACCCCATTCTCCACCTTCCCTCCAAGTTCTCCCTCCCCTGTACACATATGGACACCGACTAAGTACAACTATATACCATCTTTGGTTGTGTTGTACCATTTTGTTAATAGAAGGTCAATTTTAATTTATTGAATTTTTTTTCTTCGACAGTTGTAAACCTTTTCTACTTTCTTTTGTTATAAGTCAATTTTATAAACAATGTGGTAGATGATATTGACAACTGAACACATTATGTTTCTATTAAGTCAAATGACTTCAAGTAAGAGTTGTAAACTCTTATCCTCCCCGTCTACCTTGGACTTACTCCCTTCCTGTACCAGGGAAGGTGACGACACGCCAAAAGAGTCTTCTTTATGTGTGGGACGAATAGTGGTTAATAATTCAATATAACAGTGAATGACGATTCAACGTAAATATGTCAACTAACCCATTAATTACAGACTATTTGATTCTCAGTCTATTCAGACTCACTGACTTGTTGTTGTCTGATTATTAATTTCTTTAAATTAGGAGACAACTTAGACTATAAAGGGTAAAACCGATAAATTGAAATAAATCGACCCAAGATCGTCCTCTATAAATGTGTTACCATTAAAAATAATAAATAAAAAAAAGGGGTTTAGTAATGTGTTAAAAAAAAATAACAATTTACTCTTTGACAGTAAACAATGTAGTAGTGTAACGATCAGTCTCTTTACGACGTCACTACTTCTTTCAGTTACAACCTAGTTGGTTTCAGAAGTAAAGATGTAAGTAAATGTTTCTTTATTACAAGTTGTGTCGGGTTGTGTTATGTGTTACGATTAAAAATTTCCGAACCGATCACCGATTCAGTGAAGTCATCACAGACTGAGACACACTGGGGTGTCTGTCGTCGGGTGGTCCGAGGGGACAGGGACCCTAAGAGGTCCGTTCTTGTGATCTCACCCAACGGTAAAGGAAGAGGTTACGTACTTTCACTTTTCACTTTCCCTTCAGCGAGTCATCACAGGCTGAGAAGCTCTGGGGTACCTGACGTCGGGTGGTCCGAGGAGGTAGGTACCCTAAACGGTCCGTTCTCATGACCTCACCCCACGGTAGTGGAAGAGGCAAAATTTCTTACCAGGAATTAATGTGGAGAGACTCGGAGTTACAGAGACATCAGTGTTCCTCCAACTTGATGTGTTTAAGATTCCAAAGAAGACCAAGATTTAAGATTGTAAAATATCTTAAAAATATCATAAAATATTTGGATATGAACTCAAAGTTAAACCAGTGACTTTCTACGAGTCCACTAGGTCACCAATTCTTAGGTGGATTGTTACGTCTTCTGTATGCAAACTAGGGACCAGGACCTTCGAGGGTGTACAGAACCTCGTTGAATCGGGTTATGTGGTGTTGATGACTCGGACACGAGACGTTGTTTTCTTCGGTGGTGTTACTCTGCGGACGTGTAGTGTTCCTTCTCATCTGGGGTTGAGTAACGTTGATCTCTTTTCGGCCGTCCGTCGTTTCTTCTTGGGGCGGGGGTTTACGTCGGTTTTGTTTTCTACGAATAACCCACAATACTTTTTTATTTATACATAAATAATAGTCTAAATTTATGTCGATTCCTCAAAAGTATGGTGAAGGGACCACCGAGTCTCCAATTTCGTAGACGGAGGTTACACCCTTTGGGCCCAAGTTAGGGACCCAGTCCTTCTAGGGGACCTCTTCCTTTACCGTCGGGTGAGGTCATAAGAACGGACCTCTTACGGTACCTGTCTCCTCGAACCATCCGATGTCAGGTGGCCCAGTGTTTCTCAGCCTGTGACTGGTTCACTGAAGTGAAAGTGAAAGAAAGAAAGAAATTTTTCATTAGAATTTTTTTAATGGAATTTTTTAATGGGTTCCTAAAAGTCCTAGAAATCCCAAACATCACTAGTGACTCCGACCACGAATGACTTGGTGTTCGTTAAGACTTCACTATGAGAAAAAAATAAAAGTAATATCTACCTTTTCTCGAGTTTCTACTTCTCTTTTCACTTTTACTTTTGTGTTCCAAGCTTCACTCTAACAACTCTCTGGGTCGACTGTGGAGTCTTCCGCGATCCGAGAGGTCATCCCTCCTGAGTCCCCTTCCCCTACGGGTTCAGGGTTGTCATCGTCTGTGCCTCTCGCCACCCGTATCGGCACTCGCCCGTCCTCTCGGGGGCCCTTCAGTTCACCGGTTCCGTCGTTTCTGTGCGATAAGATTCTCGCTCCCTGTCTTGTCCCTCCTTCTTTACGATTTTATAGTCTTTTCCCTTGCACCCCTTTAACCGTCACTCCTCTCTGACAGACTTCCTGGACCTTTCCGTGTTTGCCGGAAAGAGTTGGTTTCTTTGGTCTGAGGCCGATTCTTTCTCCTCAATCACAGGTCTATACTATGTGTCAGACGGCCCCGGGAACTGTTCAGCGTGTCGGCCCTCTCCTCGTCGGTCCTCTCGCCTCTCCTCTGGTTCTCGGTCCTCTTGACCGGGGTTCTCGAGGTTGTCGCAGGCCTCCCGGTCCTTCGTGGGCCTCTTTCGCTTCTCCTACGGTCGGGACTCCACCTGTTTGCCGCGAGCTCCGGTTCTGTGGTGGTGCCCTCCTCGTCCGGGCTGTCTAGGAGAGTCCTCCCCTTAGGAGGCGATCTCCTCCTCAGTGTGCACCCGTGCCGGTTGAGTCCCCTTCTCTTTCGGGCGGTAGGGAGGGTGAAATCCCGAAACCTCCTCCCTCGGTTTATACCCCTCCTTCACTCCTCTGTGAGTCGACGGGTCCGAGGACCTCTGAACGTCCTCCGTGCTAAGCCCCCGTCTCCGGCACCTCTCGTGGTCCGAGATTCCGAAGGGTCGCTCCTCTCGGATCTCGTCCTTTTGTTCTCTGTACCGGAGTCGGGCCTAGATTTGTACCGCGTCCCTATGTCGCTCCTTTCGCTCCTTCTCTCCGCAGGCCGGGCCCCTGGGTCGATGTCTCGGGCCCCTCCCCTCCGCCACCCGAAGAGGTGCGATCCGGTTTGTCTTCTCTTTGCCAAGAACCCACTTTGCGTGGTGGCACAAGTCCTTTCGGTCTCCCTGTTCCGCTCCGCGGCGGATGGTCCGCTCGACTCTTTAATAGAGCTGATACCACTCCTTTTCCCACTCCTTCGTCGGTCTCCCTTCACCGTCGGCGTCCCTCTGGGCGCTCTGCGACTGCTCTTGTCCCTTCTCCGATCCGAAGCTCCGTTTGTCATACGAGGGGCAGTGTAGTGACTTTTCTCTAATCCCCTCGATGAGTTAGGTAAGATGCTGGGAGGGGTCACCTTCTCGTCGGCAAAACTCTCTTTTCCGGTGTACCTACTGTCAAAAGAACTCCCACTTCTCCTTTTACCCGACTGGAACTTACTCTCTTTAAAGAAGGGTCTTATGTTGATACTGACCACCCTCTTTTTCGGGAAACTTCTCCTACATTTGACCCCCATACTCTTCTCTTTGGACCTGGGGTTTGACCTAGATTTTTCCGTCATACTGGCTCACCGGCTTGACCTGGTCGAGGAAGTGATGTCCTTCTTCAGTCGACTCAAGGGTCTGAAGATACTGAGGCTCCTCGTCTACTCGGGTGTTGTGTGTCGTCTTTTACTTCTCCTCTCCCGACCGGTTCCTCAAGACTGCCTCCTTCTCCATATCACACCCCGAAGACAAATTTTGATTGAAGTCTATCAATTACAATATACAATACATGTTCTAATAGATTACAATGCCCCCTTTACTACCCTTAATTAGTGGTACTCTGACATCTGGATCATTCCCTTACCTCTGTTGTAGATCCAAACTAAAGATGGACCGTAGATCGGCAACAGGTGTAGGGACAGTGGAAGGAGGGTGACATCACGAAGAGTTGGAGTCGATGTGTAACAGTAGTGGACCTCTCGAACTTTTCAATGACTGTAAGACCCTGGGTGGGGGTCTCTAAGACAGACCAGAACCCACGACGGACCCGTAGTCCTACAAAATTTCGAGGGTCCACCAAAGTTATAAGTCGGTTCCAACTTTTGGTGACCGGATCACATAAGAAGAACCAGTAAACTGAAAAGTAGTGATAAAGGGTCCCATCCTTTCTTGTCTCCTATGTCTTTAATCAATGAAACAAGAGAGAAATAATAGAGGATCGGATGTAGTCTGTAGATGGAGACCCTCTTCATTGTAAGGACCTCGTAATGGAAGGAATTGTCACAAAACAACAACAACAACAAAAAGATGGTCATAACTAATACATACAACCACGAAGAGTTTCAACTTACACATAGTCTTAGTATACCATAAAGATCGGAATCTCACAGTCCAAACCATCCATCCGGGGTCCATCCCGGGTTCTTGGACATAAAGACTATTCAAGGGATCACTACGACTACGACGACCAATACCTTGACGTAAAACTTTTGGTGACTACATCTCATAGAAGATATCGGAGATTGTATAGTTTTTGAGGGAAAAGACAAGTATGAGGGAGTTTGATGTTTTTTCATCCAACAAAAAACTAGACCCTGGAGTACGGAGGTGAAAAGACATAAAAGATCCTTTTTCTTGAACTTTTGAACCGACGCTACCTAAACCTTGATGTCTTTTATCGACTCTTCAAGTCACCATTGGCTTCCCCGATTACCAGTAATCTCATTTCCCGTCTAAAATTCTCTGGGAAGTGTACTAGACAATAGGTGGTGAAGTGACATACTGGGGTAAATAAATGGGTTTCCGTCTTTCATCTTAAATGAGTAGGTTACAAACTGTGTTAACCTTTACAGAAACTAAAAACGGTCTTACGATAACTTTTATACTTATCGTACTGAACATCATATGAGAAATAGTTTTTCATCTATATAATTGTACGAACACTGTTACTGACACGATGACAGGAACTTTTTTACAGAATCAAACTTCATTATTTTCTAAGTGGACTCCGGTTTTCACAGTACAAGAGTCGAAGGAAACCCGATTATCTTTCCTCAGACTGAAAGTCTAGGTAAGAAGTTTCATTTAAGATTTTATGTCGTGATTCTAAACAACCAAACCACCAGAAACCTACGTCTTATCTTTTTTTTTTTTCTCGTTTGTAGACATTATTTTCTTAGGACACCTCCTATATTTCTCTTTCTCTAGTCCTTTTCCGTAGATAAGGGGACCCGACCTCTTTCCTATTTATCCAAGTTTCTTGGACAAGGTTTTTACTAATATTCTGTAATTAAAATTTTAGGATAATGGACCTCTCGAGACCTTTATTGGCCGGGTCTCAGTAAAAAGTCCCGACTCCTCTTTCAAACCTATCACCCTTCTTGAGGGCTGACCCTTAGTATAGACCCTATCCGGTCTGTCTAGGAACCTTGAAGTCCCGGACAAACTAAAGACGAGAAATTCTTCTGTTCCGAGACTGAGAAATCGACACACTGAAACCCCTTCAATGAAAGGGAGAGACCTCGAGTCCATGTAGTCATTTTGTTCCTATAGACAAGTAACCGAACAATACTCCTACTGACTCAAATACGTTTTATGAGTCACATCACGGACCACATCCGTTACCACATCCTTTGTGACTGACGATCGTAAAGATACCAACGTCGAAGAGGGTCGTTCTGACTGTCTGTTCTAGAGAAGAAGGAAAATGAACAGTAGAGTAAGGAGTGTATGCCACCGAAGACGAACCAAATAATGATGACAAACCGCCAAATCCCTTTCTCAACAAAAGACCCGTAGTTGGTACTGAAAACAAGTAGACCTTCCGGACCAAGAGAAGGAGAACTGATTCAGTTCTTACCGGACACTAAGTCGGTCTAATAAGACTCCAATTGAGAGCCACTGTGAAAATAGTATGTCTCTCGTTCGGTTAGAAACACTCCTTTGGCTGTCGTTTAACAAGATTTAGACCCGTGTGTGAACAGTTTCCGACGAATAATAGAGAAATCCCAGGAAAAAAGAGTGGTACCCTAGTACTATCCGCAGAACGTCTCCGTTTACTCTCACGATCCACCGACGACTTCCGTCAGTAGTACTCCGTTCCTCATCTATATATTTACATGGTCAAAGGATCCCGACGGTATTGTTTCATGGTGTTTGACCCATCAAATTTTGTTGTCTTTAAAGAAGAGAATCGGTCTTCGAGTTTTAATTCCCGGACCGTCCCGGTGTGAGGAGGGTCAGTAATCTTCTTGTAGAAAGGAACGGATAAGGTCGAAGACCACTAAAGTACGTAAAACACTGAACAACCGTCGTAGTGAAGTTAGAGACGGGGGTAGAATTGTATTGGTAGCAGAAAGATACTTAGAGAGGACAAGTGTGTTACAAGAAAAATATTCCTACACTCAGTATGACCTAATTCTCGGGTAGGATGAGGTCATACTGGAGTAGAATTGACTAATATAGACGTAGTTAGGATAAAGGTTTCTTTCAGTGTAAATCTCCTTGATCCCGAACCTTGCAGTCGTATAGAAAAAGGCCCCCGTTTTAGATTGGGTAAATTTACTAAATCGTTCACTCGGTGTACAAGACACGGAGTGTCTTGAGGGACCCCCTAACTCGGGGTCCACGGTGTCCATTGGAGTGATTACGTGGGTAATATCCGACACAAATGGAGAGACAGGAAGAGGATGACCACTGGGATGACCACAAAGGACCCCAGTGGAGGATCTATTTGACTAACAGGAGTTGAAAATTCAAGTCCCTAACGAGGACCCTTTGGGATTGTATTCTTTTGAGTTTCCGTTCGAATAAAATACCGTTTATTACATTGGTATCAACATTATGTAACGTCAATATTGGTGGACAGAGTTACGTAGAACTATCTTCTATGATCCTTTACGAATTGTATAACGTTATATATTTTACGTTATACAGAGAGGGAAAGAAGTCACGTCAGGTTATTTATTATTTTATTGAAGGATTTATTTCTCTTGAGTACCCGGGTTTTACTTATCCACAAATGAATGACCTACTCTCTTTGTGACGTCACGTAGTTTAAGGTCGGACCGTTCAGAGAGCGTGTGTACGTCACCCGTGACGAGTACTCCCCTTCGACGAGCATTTACCTCGTGTCGTGACGTACTACGGAGTCCGAACCTCTACCAAGTGTGTCGAAGGAAGACCTAGTGACGGACCACTCCAGGACACGTGTCGGAAAGTAAAATCAAACGTCTGTGAAGTCCCGTCCCCTTACATGTCCGTACTTACGGGATAGTTCCTACGTTCTCTGTAGGTCTCTCAGGGTGGACTCGACACCACGGGTCGTCTCCCGTTAATCCTGGAGACACCCCGGTGATAAAGAAGTTCTTCTTCAGGTCCCGGTGGGTCCAGTACAAAAGTGGAGGAAATTAGTTTTATTATATACAACTACCATTTAGTAGTTCATCAGGATTTTCCGAATATCACTCACAATGTTCAACTAGCACACGGAGTTTTATGATACACACAAATTACTGAGTCAGCACAGACTGAGAAACACTACAGTATCCGACATACATACATCGGACGGTCCGAGGAGACAGGTATCTTAAGAGGTCCGTTCTTATGATCTCACCCATCGATAAGGGAAGACACCCCTAGAAGGGATGGGTCCCTAGTTTGGACCCAGAGGGTGTAACGTCCGTCTAAAAAATGGTAGACTCGGTGGTCTCTTCGGGTTTTACGATACAACTTCTGGATTGGGGACCGTGGACACTTACACTGGAACAAACCTTTATTCTCAAAGATGTCTACGTTAGATCAATATGACCCCAGTATCCCCAGGGTATGGGTTATACTTCTCCCTTTAAATTTATGTCTGAGTCTCCTCTTACTTACGGTATACTTTTGTCTGTATCTCCCTTCTACCGGTACACTTCTGTCACCGTCTCTGACATCAATACGACTGTGGTCGGTGCTTTGCGGACCCCAATGGTCTTCTCCGTTCATTTCTAATAGTGGATCTTCAGAGTCCTCCTCTCACCGGGACGACTGTAGAAGTAAACCTTAAAGACCGGAGATCTTAACACTCTCTGACGTAAAGACAAAATTCTGTGGGTCCACACCATGAAACAATCCCATGGTATCCATGGACTATGTTACTCTTTGTCTACCGGAGACGGGGGAGGAGGGTTTAGGAAGACGTCTACGTCGGTGGACATCAATGAAATCAAAAAAAAGAATCAACTCATAAGATTAACAGTGTCAAAGATTATAAAATAGTTCACTACCCAGTCCTCCCCTTTTTCCTAGGAGAGTAATGTTTTACTTTTATATGTTGTATGAGATAATAATATTGTATATTAACACTCTAGAGTCCACGATTTATTGATTGATTTATGTTATTAATGATAAAAAGCGAGTCCTTAATCAGTGAACCTGTGTATTGTCCGGAGTCACTCTTTCACTTCTGGTTTTCCTTCGTCCTACTCGGTGCACCTGTAGACTCTTTTCTGTATAGTCCGTCTCCCTTATCGTCCACGTTTCCGGGACTCTGTCCTTATACAAATCTTGTGAACCTCTTGTTCCTCCGTCGAACCCCTGTCGGTACCTCCTACTCACATCTCTCCACCGTCCCAGGTCTAGTACCTTCCAAAACATCCAGGACCATTCCTGTAAACGAAGTCGATAACCTCTCAAGAGGTCTTCTGACTGTACCAAACCATATGTGACACTATCAAATGTCGTCCCACCACCGTGACCCCTACCCCTTTACATCAGTTTGAGTCCTAGATAAAACCTCCGTCTATTGTCCCTCCCGGCTACCGAAACCACACCGTCCTACCTTTTTCTTCTCAGTTCCTACTAACTAAGGTTCCAAAGTCCGGAATCGTTAACCCGAATCTTACCTCCACCCCCTCCGACGTCCTCCCTGACCAAACCTTCCCTCCACACACCTTGAGTCCAACCCTAAACAATTCAAACTCTAACCTGCTCTGTGGTTCATCCTTCACAACTCAACCCAAATACCCGGACCCGGAGTTCCTTTTCCAGACAATTTCTATGTCACACCCTCAGTGGTAGTGTCTCTACCATATATTTCGGAGGTTTCACTCACTCTAGTGGTTCACAATATTTTTACTCGGTTTCTACGGGAGACATATAGTAGGGGTTTCAACAAATAAAGAAGTCATATCCAACTCTTGACAATCGAGTTTTTGAACAGTCACCGTCTGAGTTTAAAATGTGTAGGCAAGTAAAATAGTGGTGCCTTAGACTGAAACTTCCAGTCGTCCTAAATTAATGTCTTGAAGGTGTCTTGACCCCTTTTACTCTGAGAGTCTCCCGTGTTTGTTTTGGAACACGTGTGGTCCTGGGTCCCCTTTCGTCGTCACTGGGTTGTTCTCTGACTCGGTCTCAACGGACACACACGAACCCTCAGAACCACCTCCACACCCAGTTGTCTCCGGACGACGTCCCAGTCCCTGTAACTGATGTTGTCAGACCCCTCCGGGTCGTACGACCATATTCAGGAAAACTTCCTCCAGCGGTAATGACGGTAATGGGGATGGTATCAAAACGGAGTCCGGTTGAGTCCCTCCTTCGTAATAGGGTAGGTAGTCGTCTTATAACCTAATTTCTGAATGACTCGTACCGGAACTGTTGGTCTTGTTCTGGGCCAAAAGGGGTGTCGGTCAGGGAGGTCCTTCGAAGGTGACCGGAGAATAGGAGTAGGTAGTCTCCCGTCTGTCTTACTTTTGGTGTTAGTGTCTTTTGATTGGTTTGACTAGTGTACCCAGTGTCGAAACATATTGAGTTACTTTGATACTCGGTACCGTGCATCCCGGTGGGCTCTGTCTGTCAAGTACCATCTCTCAAGACTGTTTTGTACCAGGTGATCTCTTCCCTTACCTTTTAGTGAAGTGAGAACGGAACTCTTGGGGGACTTATTATACTTTTCCGTTTTTCTATACTTTGACTTTCTACTTGGGGGTCCAGTCATCCACAGGTTATACGATGACCTCTTCTCGCCTCTTTGTCAAGGTCTACCTTACTTCTCCCCCTCGGTTTCACCTTGGCTGTAGGTCAACACCTACATAGACCACCACTTACATTTCAGGTCACGACATTTCTTGCTATAAGGTATCCTTGGACCTTACAATCCGGGTGCTTAGTTCCATTTAACCTGTATCAGTTTGTCCTCTGTCGTTCTCACTTGTAACTATAAAATCCTTAGTCACTTGATTTTACCTGTCCTTACTCACTTAAATCAAGTCTACTGGTAATATAGATGATGACACCCGTTCTTAGGTAATCTTCTTTACCTCATCGGGAGTGTCAGTTGTTTTCTCAGATTTACGACATGAACCCACGTTAAAGTTTTTACTTTCTTACTAGAGACGAACAAAGGTTCCGTTTGGTAAGTGATAATGTCATTAGGTTCAGATACGGGGTTGGTGATTACAACTTCTTCGACTTCAACTTACCAAGATACTTCTGGATGTTCTGGAAGATCTTGATTGTGTGTGTGTATGTGTTTTTTATCAGGAAAATTAGTGTCCCCTGATGTTACGTTTTCATCCTTCAGTTCTCTATGAACCTCATTGTCCGTTTAAACCGGAACCTCATGTTTTACTTCGGTCCTTTTCCAGTTGTCTCAAAACGGTTCTCTTGTGTGACCAGTATCGTATGTGTGAGAAGGTTGTTGTGTTCTCTGCTGAGATGAACACCCGTAATGGTCTACCAGTTATACCTTTAGTCTGACTAATATAAAAACATCGGTTTCTACTCCTTTGAAATATGTGAGACGTTTTTGCTCTGACCCTCGACTGACACCGAGTCTAGTACTTGAGGAATAACGTTCTAGGTCTGAATTTAACTTCTTTCCTCCCTTTTAGTGATCCGATAAATCCATTCTGGATTTAGTTTAGGGAATACTATTATGTAACCTTCACTGTTCATCTAAGTTCCCTAATCTTGACTATCTGTCTTACGAACTTCTTGATACCTACCTCCAAACATTGTGACATGTCCTCCGTCACTAGTTTTGGTATCGGTACAGACTCCTCCGGAATGTTTATCGACTCTTTTCTTCTCTACGTTTTCCGTTTCTTCTTTTTCTTTCTATGTGGGTAGACTTACGTCTCAAGGTTTCTTATCGTTCATCTCTATTCTTTCGGGTTCACTTGTTACGTTTCTTTATCTCCTTTTGTTATCTTACCCTTACTGATCTCTAGAGAATTTCTTTTAATCTCTATGGATCCCATATACAGTACGTTTCTATCCGTGTTATTTCCTGTCTTTGACAAACCTGGATTGTCTTCGTCTTCTATAATTCTTCTTGGCCGGTCTTATGTATCTTCTTGACATGTTTTTTCCAGAATTACTGAGTCTAGTAGTACTAAGACACTCTGTGAGACCCCGGTCTGTAGGACCTTACACTTCAGTTGACCCGGAATCCTTCGTAGTGATTTTTATTTCGATCACTTCCACTGACTTAAGATCGACTCGATAAAGTTTAGGATTTTCTACTGTGACAATTTCACGACGTCAGTTATACTGTAGTTAAACCTTTTGAGTCGTCACCGGCGTCCTGACCTTTTACAGTCAAAAGTAAGGTTACGGTTTCTTTCTGTCACGGTTTCTTACAAGTTTGATGACGTGTTAACGTGAGTAAAGTGTACGATCGTTTCATTACGAGTTTTAGAAAGTTCTATTCGAAGTTATCATACACTTTACTTTTGAAGGTCTAAATGTTCGACCTAAATCTTTTCTGTCTCCTTGGTCTCTAGTTTAACGGTCGTAGGTAACCTCTCTATCTTTTTCGATCTCTTAAAGTATTTTTGTGCATGAAGACAAAGTAACTGATTTCAGAAACTGACACATCTAATGTTGTTTGACCTTTAAGAAATTCTCTACTCTTATCGTCTGGTGGAGTAGACGGAGGACTCTTTGGACATATGTCCAGTTCTTCGTTGTCAATTTTGATCTGTACCTTTTTGTCTGACTAAGGTTTAACCCTTTCCTCATACAGTTCCGACATACAACAGCGGGACGAATAAATTGAATATACGTTTCACATAGTACCCTTTACGGTCCAACCTACTTCGGGTTCGACATTAGGTTCAACTCCCCTCCTTATAGTTATTGGTGTCTATACGGTTACTGTGGTGGGAATACCGTGTTTAGCTTCTCCTTAATCTCGCAGAACCCTTTTAGCGATCTGGTAAGTCGATACTGGATTTAGTTTAGGGAATACTAATGTGTCACCTTCACTCTTTATATAAATTCCCAGATCTAGACTATCTATCTCACGGACTACTTGATACCTTACTCAAAGCACTGTAACATGCCCTCTGTCCCTAGTTCTGGTAGGGGTAACTTTTCTTTACGTTTTTTCGTTTTACCGACAGACCCCTCCGGAATGTTTATCGATATTTTTCTTCTTTCCGCTTTTCGTTTCCTCCTTTCCTTTCTATATTCGTAGATTTACGTCTCAAGGTTTCTTATCGTTCTTCTCTATTCTTTCGGAAGAAGTCACTAGTTACGTTTCTTTATCTCCTTTTGTTGTCTTACCCTTTCTGATCTCTAGAGAAGTTCTTTTACTCTCTATGGCTCCCTTGTAAAGTACGTTTCTACCCGAGCTATTTCCTGTCTTTACCATACCTGGATTGTCTTCATCTTCTATAATTCTTCTCCACCGTTCTTATGTGCCTTCTTGGCATACTTTTCTAGAAGTACTGTTTCTATTAGTACTACCACACTAGTGATTAGATCTCGGTCTATAGAACCTTTCACTTCAGTTCACCCGGAATCTTTCGTAGTGATGCTTGTTTCGATCACCTCCACTACCTTAAGGTCCCCTCGACAAAGTATAGGACTTTCTACTACGTCACTTTCACGACGTGAGTTATACGGTCGTTTAAACCTTTTGAGTCGTCACCGGTGTCCTGACCTTTTCCAGTCAAAAGTAAGGTTAAGGTTTCTTTCCGTTACGGTTTCTTCCGAGTTTGATGGCGTGTTAACGTGAGTAGAGTGTACGATCATTTCATTACGAGTTTTAAGAGGTTCGGTCCGAAGTCGCTATACACTTGACACTTGAGGGACTATAAGTTCGACCAAAATCTTTTCCGTCTCCTTGGTCTCTAGTTTAACCGTCGTAGACGACCTAGTAGCTCTTTCGTTCTCTCAAGGTCTTTTTGTAGATGAAGACGAAATAACCGATACGGTTTCGGAAACTGACAGACCTAGTGTTATTTGACATCTTTTAAGACTTTCTCTACCCTTATGGTCTGGTACATTGGACGGAGAACTCTTTAGATATACGTCCAGTCCTTCGTTGTCAATCTTGACCTGTACCTTGTTGTTTGACGAAGGTTTATCCTTTTCCTCATGTAGTTCCGACATATAACAGTAAGACGAATAAATTGAAGATACGTCTCATGTAGTACTCTTTACGACCTGACCTTCTTTGTGTTCGACCTTAGTTCTAAAGGTCCTCTTTATAGTTATTGGAGTATATACGTCTACTGTGGTGGGAATACCGTCTTTCACTTCTCCTCGATTTTTCGGAGAACTACTTTCACTTTCTCCTCTCACTTTTTCAACCGAATTTCGAGTTGTAAGTCTTTTGCTTCTAGTATCGTAGACCAGGGTAGTGAAGGACCCTTTATCTACCCCTTTGTCACCTTTGTCACAGTCTCAAATAAAACCCCCCGAGGTTTTAGTGACGTCTACCACTAACGTCGGTACTTTAATTTTCTGCGAATGAGGAACCTTCTTTTCAATACTGGTTGGATCTATCATATAAGTTTTCGTCTCTGTAATGAAACGGCTGATTCCAGGCAGATCAGTTCCGATACCAAAAAGGACACCAGTACATACCTACACTCTCAACCTGACACTTCTTTCGACTCGCGGCTTTTTAACTACGAAAACTTGACACCACAACCTCTTCTGAGAACTCTCAGGGAACCTGACGTTCCTCTAGGTTGGTCAGGTAAGACTTCCTCTAGTCGGGACCCTAAAGAAACCTTCCTTACTACGACTTCGACTTTGAGGTCATGACACCGGTGGACTACCCTTCTCAACTGAGTAACCTTTTCTGAGACTACGACCCTCCCTAACCCCCGTCCTCCTCTTCCCCTGGTGGCTCCTACTCTACCGGAGTACCGTAGTGCCTGAGCTACCTGAACTCAGACTCACTTGAGGTCCTCTACCACTACCTGTCCCTTCGGACCGTACGACGGTAAGTACCCCAGCGTTTCTCAACCTGTACTGACTCGCTGACTTGACTTGACTACTTTTACTTTTCTCACTTTTTCAAACCAATTATGAGTTGTAAGTTTTTTATTTCTAGAAACCGTAACCAGGGTAGAAAAGTACCGTTTGTCTACCTCTTTGTTACCTTTGTTACTGTCTAAAATAAACGAACCCGAGGTTTTAGTGACGTCTACTACTGACGTCGGTACTTTAACAAGGAACCTTCTTTTCGTCACTGTTTTGGTCTGTCGTATAATTTTTCGTCTTTGTAATGAAACGGATGTCAGACGTATCAGTTTCGATACCAAAAAGGTCATCAACACATGCTTAAAGTCTCGACCTGTTATTTTTTCCGACTCGTGGTTTCTTGACTACACAAGTTTGACACCACGACCTCTTTTGAGAACTCTCAGGGAACCTGGTGTTCTTCTAATTTAGTCAGTTAGGATTTCCTTTAGTTGGAATTTATAAGTAACCTTCCTGACTACGACTTCGAGGTTATGAAACCGGTGTACTACAGTTCCCGGCTGAGTAACCTCTTCTGGGACTACGACCCTTTCTAACTTACGTCCTCCTCGTGCCCTACTGTCTCGTACTCTACCCACCTACCGTAGTGCTTGAGTCACCTATACTCGAACTCGTTCGAGGCCCTCAACCACTACCAGTCCCTTCGGACCGTACGACGTGAGGTCCCCCAGCGTTTCTCAACCTGTACTGAATCACTGACTTGTAGTTTCAAGTAAAATTTGTATCGGGTTTCTTCATGTAAAACCGTGTAAGTCCCGGGTAGACGAAGTGTATGGAGGTGGTTTGATATGGGTCGTAGACGACCGTTAACTATTCTATCTTGGTACACTGATGTTCTGTCTAGAGTCAGGAATGTTTGATACTCTGAGGACGGGGAACCTCGAGAGACTGGGTCCCTGAAGGACGATGCGACGACTTACCGTAATAGATCTGTGGTCTCCGTGGTGAGACTAAGGGGAGAGGGACCTTCAAAGGAACCGGGAGGAAGGGAGGTCATCGTTGGGGGAACCACATCGAAGACCTCTCTAAGGACGACACTCCCTGTGGAGAGGGAGGGACGGAAACGTTTGGGTAGTCTCATAGTAATAGTAGGTCATTCACACACGAGGACGGTGGAGTACCAAGAAAAAGAATGTAGGTTAGGGAACTTGAAAGATGTTGGTTCCTCGTTCACATCTGTTTTTTCCCTTTTCCGCGTCAAGAAACGGAACCCCGTGTAATTACAAGAGGATTTGTAAGTAGTGTCTCTACTTCTTTTTGGTCGTTGTCTCTACCTCCTTCTTTCCGATTTTTCCTTCGTCCCTTGGTCCTCTCCTTTTGACAGTGTCAAGTCAAGTCAAGTCAACGAGTCAGCACAGGCTGAGAAACACTGGGGTACTTAGCGTAGTGCGGTCCGGAGGGACAGGTAGTGGTTGAGGGTCTCAAGTGAGTTTGAGGGCAGGTAGTTCAGTCACTACGGTAGGTCGGTAGAGTAGGAGACAGCAGGGGAAGAGGAGGACGGGTGTTAGGGACGGTCGTAGTCTCAGAAAAGGTTACTCAGTCGAGAAGTGTACTCCACCGGTTTCATGACCTCAAAGTCGAAATCGCAGTAAGGAAGGTTTCTTTAAGGTCCCGACTAGAGGAAGTCTTACCCGACCAACCTAGAGGAACGTCAGGTTCCCTGAGAGTTCTCAGAAGAGTTTGTGGTGTCAAGTTTTCGTAGTTAAGAAACCGTGAGTCGAAAGAAGTGTCAGGTTGAGAGTGTAGGTATGTACTGGTGACCTTTTTGGTATCGGAACTGATCTACATGGAATCAGCCGTTTCATTACAGAGACGAAAACTTATATGATAGATCCAACCAGTATCGAAAAGAAGGTTCCTCATTCGCAGAAAATTAAAGTACCGACGTCAGTGGTAGACGTCACTAAAACAGTGTCTCCCCCCAGTTTACGACGGTTATCCAAGTCTCCTGACTCTTTTTCGAACCCTAAAGTGAAATATAGAGGAGGGCGGGGGTATGTGAGTGAATGACGAAATTTCAAAATTTGATAAAGTTATCAATGTCCTTAATGAAAAATGAGTCTTTCTTTTTATAAATGTAAAATTTATGTTTTCTTTTTAAATTTAATAAGAACCAAATAAAGATTTTGGGTTGGTGAATGTACGAGTACTAAAAAAAAAAATGGTTGGGTAAGATAGATAAGTTGCACATGTAGAACACACGAATGATTCGTAAATAAACGTGAACCTAAAACACAGTCCGAATGAAACTACATTCCCGAAGAAAATTTTTCAATAGACTTAAACAGGTTATTTTTCAGATTATATAAAATCTTTTGGTCACGATGTTGTCAAAGGTCTAGACGGAGGTTTCGACTTAAACCGACAGTCATCAGAAAACTTTCAAGGTAAGGAAGTGACTTAAGTAAATCGTTGTTAAGGAACCAATTTAATATACTCCAATAATCCTTTTTTCAGTTAGTGAAAAGTTGTAAGACCTTTCTAGTACGAAGTAGAAGAGTCAACGTGACAGTCCTGATTCAAAATACCGTAGTTATAGGGAGACCGTTATAATTATACTTTGACTTTGTCGAAACATTTTTCTAAGTTTTTCAGAAAACGGAAACCCTAAAGGGACCGACAGGTCACCAATTCGGAGACCCGAAGGTTCCATCCCCCCACGTCCAAGTTAGGGACCAGTCCCTTGATTCTAAGGTGTACGGCATACCGTACCGGTTTTTTTTCAGATGAAAGTTGAATTACAATCTATTTGGAAGAAAGAGATTCTTGACCTAAGACGGTAAAGGTCAAAGTGATAGTTCATGACTTCGTAGGTCCCTGAAGGACCGTCAGGTCACCAACTGAGAAGTGGAAGGTTACGTCCCCCACGTCCAAACTAGGGACCAACCCCTCTATCCTAGGGTGTACAAAGTGTCGGTTTTTAGGTTCTGTACTTTGTTCGTTTTAGGAGTAGGGGTCTCCGTCTCTCCGTCTGTACACTGCTGGTCTTGGTCTTCCGTTCCCCGACGATATTAGAGCCGGGGTCTCTGGTGTAGAAGGTAGTCTGACATTCGTCTGAGGATCAACGATTGGTACAGAAGGACCCTAGGACCTCCCAACTGTAGACGGTCCTCACAGTGTCGGACTCTAGTCGAGGGGTCTCCTCTGTGTGTCGTACGGACCCTGACACGAGAGCACCGTATGGGCCCTTTCATTCACCGACACTGACCCGTCCACTTATTCTACGTGCCGGGTGGACCCTGTCGTTCGAGCGGTTCGTGGACCACCGGACTCGCCAACCTGGACCCTTCCTACGTTTTACGTGTCGGGTAGACCCAGACACGAGAACACCTCGTGGGCTCTTTGACTCACCGAATCTACACCCTCCACGTGTTTTATGTCTCGAGTGGACCCTGTCACGGGAACGTCTATTGGGATCTTGGACTCATCACACCTGGACCCTTCATACGCGATGGAAACCGACACCGTTTGGGCCATACCAAGTAAGTGACCCTCGTGAGGGGTTATACGGTCGTTATAAAGAAACGTCACAGGGAGGGAGAGGTGTCGTAATGACTTGTTCACTTGGACTCATTCACCGGTGGAACCGGGGGAGCACAGTTCCCACCCTTAATCTGTGACTTCTCTGAACGTTTGTCTCCTTCGGTTTTATTTGTTTCTTCCCCCTTGGTGGACCCCTTCACGACGTTGTCCAATTTTGGGACGTCATTTACGACTCTGACACGTAAACTCCCCGTTGATATCTTGAACCCTTGTTAATGTTCGGTCTTGTTCCCTGATAGACTGTGACTTGACTGGGGTGTGACAGGTGTTGTCGAGGTCTCTTTAAGAGTCTATATAAAAATGATAATAGTCAAAAATTTTTTTTAAATCAGGAAATAATAAGGAAATTGAAAGTAAAAAGATCGGATGATAATGGAAAGGTTTTTTTGGGAGGATAAAAATTTTTGTTTAAGGTATATAAAGAAAAATTAAAAACACCCCAAAAAATATAACATAAAAACTCAGATTGGAGAGAAGATCCAAAAATTAGAAACGAAAAACTATAAACAATAACTAAAATATACAGATTCTTAGATTAGAAGTCATAGGTAAAAGTGAATCCCTAAACCAATAGTCGAAATAACGAGAGAGGGGAAAACTGAGAGAGAAAAGAGGAGGTCCAATAGAGATAGAGGAAGGAGGGAGAAGAGAAGGGACGTATTATGACACTTAAAGAGACCCACAAGGTTCGACACCTCTCGTGAATCTCTAAACTAATGACCGATCTAACGAGAGAGAGGAAAACTGTGGGGAAATGAAGAGGACCAGTGTAGATAGAAGGAGGAGGCAGAAGAGAAGAGATATATTAAGACACTTAGAGAGACTCATAAAGACCGACACCTCTTAACGAAGTGTTTATTGGATCCCCGAAATAGAAGATACGACATACCTACCTCTTCAGAACTTCGATGACATTTTCTTTCTGGTTTACGGTCTCCGTCCTCCGAATTGAGGTTTTGAAATCTTGTAGTCTCTTGAGGACTGATGTCCCTTATAATTATCTGTTCTCAAGTGGGTTTTCAGAGGTGTAGATGTGACTTTGATTCGAGGTAGGTTCTCGGTTGTTCTAGGTCACGTTCTGTGTTGTGTGATTAAGAGGTTGTTTTGTCCTTGTGTTGAGACTTGTAATTTTCTGCCCGACGGGTTTCAGTACGGTTTGGGTATTTGTAGGGTTTTGAGTGGTGACCTGTGAAGTAACGTGAGGTCTCTCCTCTCTAGGTCGAGGTGGGTGATCTTGTGTCTGTATTCGAGGGGGTTACTCCTTTGGAACTGTTCGGTGATCATGTTAGGGTGAGTGTCCTCGTCTGAGTTGTTAATTCTCCTTGGTGCTAGACGGTCGGACGTCTTTCCCGTGGGGTATGTGTCGTTAAATTTGTTTTACTTTTCCGTCTCTTTATAAGTCGTCCACTTCCTTGAACTATTTACGGGTGGTTCGGTTTGTTTTCTCCTCCTCTATCCTTCAGATGGACTTTTTCTTAAGTCTTATTACTATCATTTCTACTGGGGTTTTAGAATTTTTGTTTACCTTAATTTCTATTTATCTTATCTCTCTTCCTAACTCTTCTACGTTCTTTACAAATTGTTCCTGGATTTTCTTTATTTCTTCTTAGTTAGTTATTACTCATTACGTTGTTGACTCTAGGTTTCGTGAGACCTCCCTTGGTTGTCATCTTATTGTCCGTTATCTCTCCTATTCACTCCATCTTCTATATTACCATCTTTATTTACTTCGTCTCTCCTTTTTTCTTTTTTCTTAATTTCTTTACTCCTGTTGGAGTCACTATAGACCCTGTTACAGTTTACGGGGTTGTAAACTTAGTGTCCACGGGGTCTTCTTCTGTATTTCTTTCCCGTCCTCTTTTATAAACTCCTCTATTATTAACTTTTGAAAGGATTATACCCCTTCCTTTATCGGTGTGTTCAGGTTCTTTGGGTCTCTCAGGGTTTGTCCTATTTGGGTTGTGTTTTGTGAGGTTCTGTGTATAATTGTTTGATTGTTTCTAGTTTGTGTTTCTTGTGTATAATTTTCCCTTTTCGTTGTTTATTATGTGTTTCCCTTAGGGGTATTCTATTGTAGACTAGAAAGTTATCGTTGAGAAGTCCGGTCTTCCCTTACCGTCCTGTATTTCAACTTCTTTCTCTTTTTGGATGTTGTTTATAATGAGATGGGTCGTTCCTAGTGTAAGTCTTTACTTCCTCTTTAGTTTTCGAAATGTCTGTTCATTTTCGACTCTCTTAAGTCGTGGTGGTTTGGTCGAGAAGTTGTTTACGATTTCCTAGAAGAGATCTGTCCTTTGTGTCATTTCCAAATATTTTTACTTGGGTCTGGGGTGCCTGATATAGGACGGTCCGAGGAGACAGGTACCTTAAGAGTTCCGTTCTTATGACCTCACCCAACATATTAACTGTATATTGTAATATAATCAAAGTCCACATGTTGTATTACTACACTATAAACACATATGACTTTTTACTAGTGGTGTTATTCAGATCAATTGTAGACAGTGATATATATGAATGATTTAAAAAAATAACGATAAACAGGTTAAAAATTAACTTAATAAACGAAGAAATGATAACTCAACATACTAAGAAATATATAAAACCTATAATTGAAAAACAATTTGGTATCAAACGTATATAAAAATAGACAGAGACATCCAATCGAAAAGTTGTATAACAAAAAAACACGGGGGGGTAATCAAGTAAAATCAAAAACAATGAAACGAAAACCAAAGTAAATGTTGGATAAATGAAAATACCTGGTAAGATTCTTCGGTCGTTTTATTACCTATACTTACACTTTGACTTTTTCATCAAATATGTTGACTTTTCATCAGATGACTTCACGGTGTACTAAAGAATGAAAAGGATAAGTCAGTCATTCATATTTCACCAGACGTCTCTTGTCTCTTAAAACATACTTTTTTTTAAGGGAATTTAGACAAGTTCGACAATAATTTTAACATTATTTTTCAATTGTCATAATTTTATTTCCGTTCTGATTTTGTGGAATTTTTTTTATTCTATTTTATTTTATTTTTACTTGGGTTTCGTTGTTTCATTTACCATTGTCCTAGTATGAATAGTTATTAATGGAATTTACATTTACCCAATTTACGAGGTTGGTTTTCTGTTTCTGACCGGTTTACGTATGTTTTCATTCTGGGGATACATACGACAGATGTTCTCTGGGTGAAGTTTGGCTCCCTGTGTATGTCTGACTTTCACTTCCCGAACTTTTTTTATAAAGTACGTTTATCGCTGGTTTTCTTTCGTCACCATCGTAATGAGTATAGTCTATTTTATCTGAAACTTTATTTCTAGTACTACTGTGATGTATTACTAGTTTCCTAGTTACGTTCTTGTTCTATATCGGTAATATTTATATATGCGTGGGTTGTATCCTCGTGGAGTTATGTATTCCGTTTACAATTGTTCATACTTTACCCTTTAATTGTCATTGTGTTATTATCACCCCCTGAAATTGTGGGGTGAGTGTGGATACCTATCTAGTTGGTTTATCTTTTAATCGTTCCTTTGTGTTCGAAATTTACTGTGTTACCTGGTCAATCTGGATTAACTATAGATCTCCCGTAAAGTGGGGTTGTGTTACCTTAAGTGGGAAAAAAGTTCACGTGTACCATGTAAGAAGTCCTATCTAGTGTAAGACCCGGTATTTAGATCGGAACCATTTAAAAATTTTTAACTTTAATAAAGTTCGTAGAAAAGACTAGTGTTACTCCATTCTAATCTACAGTTGATGTCCTTTTTTTTGATAATTTTTATGTTTGTATACCTCCGATTTATTGTGTGAAGACTTATTGGTTGTCTAGTACCTTCTTTAGTCTTTCCTTTAGTTTTGTACGTATCTTTGTTTACTTTTACTTTTGTACTATTGGGGTTTGGATACCCTAAGTCATTTTCGTCACGATTCTCCCTCTAGGTATCGTTATGTCCGACTGGAGTTCTTAGTTCTCTTTGTACTTTATTTATTGGATTGAAATGTGGATTTCGTTGATCTTTTTCTTTTCTTCTTAGGGTTTCAATCATCTTCCTTGCTTTAGTATTTTTAGTCTCGTCTATATTTACTTTTTGTTTACTTCGTCTGATATCGTTTTTAGTTGTTTTGATTTTTGACCGATAAACTCTACTATTTATTTTATCTGTTTGGTAATCGGTCTGAGTAGTTCTTTTTTTCCCTCTTCTTCGTTTAGTTATTTTAATCTTTACTTTTACCTCTTTAGTCTTGTCTGTTGTGTCTTTATGTTTTCTAGTATTCTCTGAAGACACTCGTTAATATACGGTTATTTTACCTGTTAGACCTTCTTTACCTGTTTAAGAATCTTTTGATATTGCAAGGTTTTGACTTGGTTCTTCTTTGTCTTTTAGAATTGTCTGGGTAGTACTCACACCTTTAACTTCGACATTATTTTTTAGAAGGTTTTTAGTTTTCGGGTCTTCGTCTACCGAAATATCCACTTAAGATGGTTTTTAAGTCTCTTCTCGATTGTGGATAGGATGAGTTTGAGAAGGTCTTTTAACTTCTCCTTCCATTTGAGGGTTCGAGTAAGACACTCCGGTGGTAGTGGGATTATGGTTTTGGTCTGTTTCTACGGTGTTTTTTTCTTTTGATGTTGGGTTATAGTGACTACTTGTATCTACGTTTTTAGGAATTGTTTTAGGATCGTTTGTCTTAGGTTGTTGTATAATTTTTCTAGTACGTGGTACTGGTTCTCCCGAAATAGGGTCCCTACGTTCCTAAGAAGTTATAAACGTTTAGTTAGTAACACTATGTGGTATAATTGTTTAACTTTCTATTTTTAGTATACTGACAGAGTTATCTACGTCTCTTTCGGACACTGTTTTAAGTTGTGGGTAAATGTTATTTTTGAGAGGTCTTTCGTTCGTATCTTTTTGTATGGAGTTGTATTATTTTCAGTATATACTGTTTGGGGGTCGTTTGTAATGGGAGTTACCGTTTTTTAACTTTCATAAAGGAGACTTTAGTCCTTGTTCTGTTCCCACGGGTGAGAGTGGTGATGATAAGTTGTATCAAGACCTTCAGGATTGGTGTCATTAGTCTCTTCTTTTTCTTTGTTTTCCTTAGGTCTATCCTTTTCTTCATTTTGAGAGTGACAAACGTCTACTACACCGGGAGATGTATCTTTTAGGATGTCTGTGGAGGTCTTTTAATGATTCCGATTAGCTGCCTATATCGTTTCAAAGTCCTATATTTTAATTATGTGTTTTTAAGGAAAGTAAGGATATATGTTTATTACTCTTTTATCTCTTTAATTCATTAATTAAGGTAAGTGGTAACGTTACTTTTCTTATTTTATGAATCCTTATCTAAATGGATTTCTTTGTTTTCTGGATATATATCTTTTGATATTTTGTGACTACTTTCTTTAGTTTCTCCTGTGTTTATCTACCTCTTTATATGGTACAAGTACCCAACCTTTTTAGTTAAATCACTTTTACTCATATGATGGGTTTCATTAGATATCTAAGTCACATTAAGGATAGTTCGATGGTTACCATAAAAAGTATCTGGACCTTGTTTATTAAAGTGTTAAACATACCTTTATGTTTTTTAGAGTTTTATCTCAATAGAACTCTTTCTTCTTACCTTGACCTCCTTAGTTGGAAGAAATGAAGTCTGATATGATGTTTCGACGCCAGTAGTTCTGTTATACCAAGACCGTGTTTCTGTCTTTATGTCTAGTTACCTTGTTCTATCTTTCGGGTCTCTATTTAGTCCGTGGATATCCGTGGAATCGAAACTGTTTCGTCCGTTTTTATATGTTACCTCTTTTCTGTTAGAGAAATTATTCACCACGACCCTTTTGACCAGTTGGTGAACATTTTCTTACTTTGATCTTGTGAAAGATTGTAGTATGTGTTTTTATTTGAGTTTTACCTAATTTCTAGATTTACATTCTAGTTTTTGGTATTTTGAGAAATGTCCTTTTGTATCCGTCTTGTGAGAGACTGTATTTAGTGTCGTTCTAGGAGATACTGGGTGGAGGGTCTCATTACCTTTATTTTTGTTTTTTTGGGGGCTTACTATGGATTAATTTGAAGTTTCGAAAACGTGTTGTTTCCTTTGATATTCGTTCCACTTTTCCGTAGGAAGTCTTACCCTCTTTTATTATCGTTTACTTCGTTGACTATTAGCGGTTTTACATGTTCGTCGAGTACGTCAAGTTATCGTCTTTTTATTTGTTTGGTTAGTTTTTTACCCGTTTCTTGATTTTTCTTCAAAGAAGTTTCTTCTGTACGTCTACCGATTGTGTACTTTTCTACGAGTTGTGGTGAGTAATAGTCTCTTTACGTTTAGTTTTGGTTTTACATGGTAGAGTACGGCCAGTCTTACCGACGGTAATTTTTCAGACATTTGTTATCTAGGACCTCTCCTACACGTCATTTTTCTTTGGAGAATATGACAACCACACTTACGTTTGATCATATCGGTGATACCTCTTGTCACACCTATAGGGAATCTTTTGATCTTTATCTTGACGGTATGTTGGGTCGTTAGGGTGACGACCCGTATGTGTGACTCCTTTGGTCTTGACTTTCTCTGTGTACCTGGGGTTACAAGTGACGTCGTGACAAATGTTATCGATCATGTACCTTCGTTGGATCTACAAGTAACTGTCTACTTAGCTATTCCTTTAACACCATGTATATGTGTTACCTTATAATGAGTCGATATTTTTTGTTACGTAAACTCAGTCCAGAAAATAAAAATTTTTAATTAAATAAAATTAACCTCGGATTAATGAAATGTTATAACACCACCAAAAACGGTATATAACTGTACTTAGTCGGTACCCATATATACTCAGTCAAGATTACTCCACCTACTTTGACCTCGGATAATATGTCTCACTTAATTCAGTCTTTCTCTTTGTGGTTACGTCATATAATTGTGTATCTGCTGGGATATACGTTTTGTCGTTTTCTCTGTGTCTACATTTATTGTCTGAAAACCTGATACACCCTCTTCCATTCCCACCCTGTTATACTCTCTTATCGTAACTTTGTACATAAATGGTATACGTTTTATCTACTGGTCACGTTCAAACTACGTACTTCGTCCCGTGAGTTTCGACACCACCAGACCCTGTTGAGTCTCCCTACCTTACCCCTCCCTCCACTTTCACCACAAGTCCTACCTCCTGTGCTCATGGGGACACTAAATAAGTACAGTTACATACCGTTTTTGTAGTGTTATAACATTTCATTAATCGGAGGTTAATTCTATTTAATTAAAAATTTTTCGTGACTTCGTAGGTTACCTTAGAATAAAAACGTAGATGTAATCAACTCAGTATGGGAGAAGAGGTTTGGTCTAATTACGACATAGAGGTATAAGAACCTTACAAACGTCAAGGGGTCAACAACCCCGTTTCGATAGCGGAGAACTGACGGGGTAGCCTGGTACAGACCCCGGGATCGTGGTGAAGAAACGAACGAGGTTTGGTCAAGGGTGGTGTGAGACTTTACGACAAGAGGACAACATAATTAGTGAAGTGGATTTAGACACCAGACGTGTGAGAAGGACTTTTCCTGTCTACCGTGTATAAAATCCGAAGTTCCCGGTATACCAGAGACAGTGTTGATAAGTTGAACCAGTATCGTACCTTCGTCGGTACCTGTCTATTATGAACCCGTTTAATCGGATCAACACAAGATTATTTTGAAGTAAATACCCACGGTGTTAAACTTAAAGTACATTAAAAGTGTACAGTGTTTTAATAAGAAAAAAACGAGGGGGGGTTGAAATTTTTTGAAAAAATCGTTTTTTTTTTTTTTTTTAACCGTATGTGGTCTGACCCACGCTAAACAATCAAATTTCGTTAGTATATGAAAGAATAAAGGAAGAAAGACGGAATCAGACAGTGAGTGTCCACTACTTTTTCTTGATTCCTGTGTAATGAATATGAATAAAGAAACCCCTTTCGTGAGGGTCTTCCATTTTCTGAGAGTGAAGGTGGGAGACCTAAAAGAGATGAAAAGGTTCACACGACGAAATCTCACTATTGTGTTTCGTCTGGTTTGTTTCTTGCGTAACTCGGGTAGGTGTAAAACTTTGTCAAAGAAATCACGGAACAATTGAAAGACCGTCAAACTTTTACTTTACAGGGTTAGTGATCGGGTCTGCGTTGTAAGATAAAGTTCATTTTTTGTAGTCTACGTTAGCCTAGGGAAGATATCTCAGGTTTTAGTCCTTGTCATCTTGTTCCACTCCGAATCATTAGTCTAAAAATCCTGTACGAAGTCATGAAACACCTGAAGGGACCACCGAGTCTCCAATTTCGCAGACGGACGTTACGCCCTCTAGACCCAAGTTAGAGACCCAACCCTTCTAGGAGACCTCTTCCTTTACGGTTAGGTGAGGTCATAAGAACGGACCTCTTAGGGTACCTGCCTCCTCGGACCACCCGATGTCAGGTGTCCCAGCGTTTCTCAACCTGTGCTGACTCACTGAAGTGAAGTGAAAGTCATGAACTTTCACTTTGACCTTTACCGTGTACTTTTTCTGTTTGATAGTTTTTATGTTTTACATCTTCCTCACATTTTTGCATATCTGAAAAACATGAACTTATACAAAGACTTCTTTTACTTTAATCATAGAGTTTCTCCATAAACGTGAGGGTACAAGTAACGTCGTAATAAACGTTATCTGTTCTATTGCCTTTGTTGGATTTACAGACGGTTGTCTACTTACCCATCTACACCATACATATATGTCACCATATAGTAAGTCGTTACTCCTCTCTTTAGGACGATAAACACTGTTGTACCTATCTAGAGCTCCCGTAATACGATTGACTTTATTCGATTTCCACTTATGATACAGTGAAAATACACCTTAGATTTTTATCTTTTGAGTATCTTTGTTTCATTTTACCACCAAAGATCCCTGGAACCACCACGTCACCAATTCTGAAGTGGAAGGTTACGTCTGCCACACCCAAGTTTGAGACCACCTCCCCGATTCTAGGATACGGATCACCGTTTTTTTTTTTTTTTTTTTCTTGGTTTTTTTGTTTTTGGTCTTGTATTTTTGTTGTCTTCGTTATTACATTGTTTAAGTTATTTGAAGGGAATTTTTGTCCACCAAAGGTCCTCGACCACCCACGTCCTCTATGACCAGTTTTCCATGTTTGAAAATTAAGATTCTACTTATGGAAAACCCCTTAATTACATCTCGTACCACTACGAATGAGGAACCTTCTTTTCAATACTGGTTGGATCTATCGTATAAGTTTTCGTCTCTGTAATGAAACGGTTGTTTCAAGACAGATCAGTTCCAAAAAGGTCACCAGTACATACCTACACTCTCAACCTGACACTTCTTTCGACTCGGGACCTCTTAACTACGAAAACTTGACACCACAACCTCTTCTGAGAACTCTCAGGGAACCTGACGTTCCTCCAGGTTGGTCAAGTAAGACTTCCTCTAGTTGGGACCTTAAAGAAAACTTACTACGATTTCGACTTTGAGATCATGAAACCGATGGAGTACGCTTCTCAATTGAGTAACCTTTTCTGAGACTACGACCCTCCTTAACCCCCGTCCTCCTTCTCCCCTACTGTCTCCTACTCCACCGACCTACCGTAGTGACTGAACTACCTACACTCAGACTCACTTGAGGTCCTCAACCACTACCTGTCCCTCCGGACCGCACGACTCTAAGTACCCAGCGTTTCTCAGCCTGTACTGACTCGTTGACTTGACTTGACTTGACTACCACTGACAGTTCTAGTGACCCTCTTTATCGTTGTTGGAGTCTATACTTCTGGTATGGTGAGATTACCGTTTTTCACTTCTTCTTAATTTGTCGGAGAACTACTCCCACTTTCTTCGCTCACTTTTTCGACCGAATTTTGAGTTCTAAGTCTTTTGATTCTAGTACCGTAGACCAGGGTAGTGAAGTCTCGTTTATCTTCTTTTTCACCTTCGTCACTGTCTAAAATAAAAGAACCCCAGGTTTTAGTGAAATGTGTCACCGACGTCAGTATTTTAATTCTGTGAACGAGGAACCTTCCTTCCGAAACTATTTAGATCTGTCGTATAATCTTTCGTTTCTGTAGTGAAACGACTGTTTCTATACATATCAGTTTCGATACCAAAAAGGTCATCAGTACTTGTTTACACTCTCCACCTGGTATTCCTTCTGATTTATTAACTACGAAATCTTAACACCACGACCTCTTCTAAGAACTCTCAGGGAACCTAACGTTCTAGTTTAGTCAGTTAGGATTTCCTTTAGTTGGGACTTATAAGTAACCTTTCTGACTACGACTTCGACTTCGAGGTTATGAAACCGGTGGACTACGCTTGTCGACTGATCGACCTTTTCTGGGACTACGACCTTTTCTTACTCCCGTTTTCCTTGTCTCCCGTCGTCTCCTATTCTACCAATCTGTCATAGGTGACTGAGTTGTCTACACCTACGTTTGAGACCCTCTATCACCCCCTGTCCCTTCGGACCGTACGACGTCATGTACCTACCCCAACTTTTTTCAACCTGTACTGAATCGCTGACCTGTTGTTGTTTTACCACTAATATCAAGTAGTATTAATATACGGATTTTCAACAACTCTCATTTTAAAAATTGGGTAATGTTTCTTAAAAATGACAGACGAATATTTTTTTCAAATCTGAATCTGTATCTAGAAATAGTAGACCGAACGAGACACGGAGACAAATATGTGTCATTGAAATAAAGTTATTGTTTAATCTCGTCTGACAACCCTCTGTAAAATTTATCGTCAATTTGAGTTGCCGTACAACATGGTCGTTACATGCATTGGTTCACTGTATTCCTCGTTATATTTACACTGGTTCGACTGTATGTGTACGTCCGTCACTGATGGTAGTACTGTCGGTAGACCCACTGTCGTGGGTATTCTCTGGTTCAGACTCTTTAGTAGGATTTACTATTCCTCTGTCTAAGGTCCTGGGTTAAGTCGTCTAGGGGTATGTACGGGTAGTACTGTATATATGTTGGTACCGAACGGGTTACCATTACTAACATGGTTTAAAGACTCGAGGTGACTTGTTCCAAGACAGAACACATGAGGTTAAAGTTACTAAAACCAAGGTCGATTGTTGATGTACTAGTTTGTCTACATTGTTGACCCCTCTATGGGTTAAGGTATCTTAAGGAGAAACCTACGTTCTTATTGAGAGTATGTCATCTTTCCTAGATGTCTTAGACTACTGTACTAAGGTTTCTCACCATAGACTGTTGTATGATTCTTATACTTCTGTCAATATCGTTAGGAAGCTTGGAAGAGAGATTTGACCTAAAAGGAAAGTCCAAAGACTTAAAGACCATCTTGGTGTGTCTTTTCAAACTATTGAAGATTTTTAAATTACAGGTTCCACCGTCGACCCCGGGTCACCGGAGTCTCGTACGAGGGCTCCATGAAACCGGTCGGGATGTGTCCGAGAAACTCTCTTTTTAAAATTACAAGAAGGGGGTGGGGGGTTTTTACCATTAATACAGTGGTCATCTTCACAATCAATTACGATACCACTATTTTTATGACGTTATATACACATAATTTAGTTATGTGATTGTGGAATTCGAATGTTTTATAGTACAGTCAATATTGAGTTATTTCGACTTTTTTTAACGAAGTATATTAAAAGTCAAGTCAAGTCAAGTCAGCGAGTCAGCACAGGTTGAGAAACACTGGGGTACTTAGCGTGGTACGGTCCGGAGGGACAGGTAGTGGTAGAGGGTTTCAAGTGAGTTTGAGTACAGGTAACTCAGCCACTACGGTAGGTCGGTAGAGTAGGAGACAGGAGGGGAGAAAGAGGACGGGGGTTAGGGAGGGTCGTAGTCTCAGAAAAGGTTACTCAGTTGAGAAGCGTACTCCACCGGTTTCATGACCTCAAAGTCGAAATCGTAGTAAGGAAGGTTACTTGTGGGTCCTGACTAGAGGAAATCCTACCTGACCAACCTAGAGGAACGTCAGGTTCCCTGAGAGTTCTCAGAAGAGGTTGTAGTGTCAAGTTTTCGTAGTTAAGAAGACGCGAGTCGGAAGAATTGTCAGGTTGAGAGTGTAGGTATGTACTGATGACCTTTTTGGTATCGGAACTGATCTGCCTGGAAACAACCGTTTCGTTACAGAGACGAAAAGTTGTACGATAGATCCAACCAGTATTGAAAAGAAAGTTCCTCATTCGTAGAAAATTAAAGTACCGACGTCAGTGGTAGACGTCACTAAAACCTCGGGGTTTTTTATTTCAGACTGTGACAAAGGTGTAGATAAACGGTACTTCACTACCCTGGTCTACGGTACTAGAAGCAAAAGACTTACAACTCGAAATTCGGTTGAAAAAGTGAGAGGTGAAAGTGAAAGTAGTTCTCCGAAAACTCAAGGAGAAGTGAAAGACGGTATTCCCACCATAGTAGACGTATAGACTCCAATAACTATGAAACGGACTGTGAGAACTAAGGTCGAAGACGAAGAAGGTAAGGTCACAAAGAGTACTACATGAGACGTGTCTTCAATTTATTCGTCCCACTGTTATATGTCGGAACTGCATGAGGAAAAGGATAAACCTTGGTCAGACAACAAGGTACAGGTCAAGATTGACAACGAAAGACCGGACGTATGTCTAAAGAGTTCTCCGTCCAGTCCACCAGACCATAAGGGTAGAAAACTTCTTAAAAGGTGTCAAATAACACTAGGTGTGTCAATTTCCGAAACCGTATCGGTTATTTCGTCTTTATCTACAAAAAGACCTTGAGAGAACAAAAAGACTACTGGGTCGCCGACAACCATTAAACTAAAGACCAAGGAGACGGAAAGGATTTTGGTCGAACTTGTAGACCTTCAAGTGCCAAGTGTATAACGACTTCGGACCGAACCTCTTAAAACTCGTAATAAAATGATCGCATACTCACGTTATCACATTATCAAACTCGTAAGAAAACATAACGGAAAGAAACCCTAACCTTACTTTGACTAGAAAAGATCAGGACACCGGTGACGACTCAAAAGGTTTGAACGACCGTATAACTCACGTCGTGAAAGTGTCGTAGTAGAAAGTCCTAAACTTTCTCGAGTTAACCTTAAGGTAGTGGAGTTGATCGAAACAAGCATCACTACGAAAGATTCCGGGTGAACTGGGGTGTAAGGTCCTGCAGACCGAGATCCACTCACTAGTGTGGAAGCACTAATAGAACCAGCACTTCTAGAAAAAACATGTCAAGAGGACACATAAGAACGGTGGAGAAGAATTACAGAAGACGAAGACAATCTAGGTATGGTAAAGATAGGAAATAGCTCGGGTAGAAACGTACTTTACAAGGGAACCATAGAGATTAAAAGAACTTCTCTAGAGATCAGAAAGGGTAAGACAACAAAAGGAGATAAAGAAACGTAACTAGTGACTCCTTTCGAAAGAGAGAGGAGCCAAAAGAAACCTTGAGACGTAAGTCTACGAATATAGAAAGGAAAAGAGGAAACGAAAAACGAAGAGAAGAAAAGTGTCGATAAGCATTCCGAAGGGGTCTGTCGGGAAAACGACAAAACGTAAAGAAGAGGTACCCCTACCAGAACTAGGGACAGAGGACATGTTACAGTACTTGGAGTCAGGTATCAAGTAGTCCGTGAGATAGATAGTCTAGATCAGGGAATTTAGATAAAGAGTAAAGGTGACATATTAGTATTCCCTAAACTAAATCCAGTATGGACTTACCAGATCACCAAAAAGGATGAAAGAAGTTAAACTCAGACTTAAACCGCTATTCCTCGAGTACTAGACTCGGTGTCAGTCGAGGGCCAGAACAAAAACGACTGAGATATCTCGAAGAGGTAGAAGCAGACTATTCTTATATTAATTAGACTAAAGCCACAACTGGTAGACCACTACAGGTACACATCTCAGAAGAGAACACAACAACCTTCGCCCACAAACGATACTGGTCACGTAAGAGAACCGTTTTGAGATAATCGGAAACGG
Source organism: Capra ibex (assembly GCA_006410555.1). Lineage (NCBI taxonomy): Eukaryota > Metazoa > Chordata > Mammalia > Artiodactyla > Bovidae > Capra > Capra ibex. The sequence goes on from SJYO01050271.1 coordinate 754,690, forward strand.
GACGAAGTAAGACGTAAAGTTCCGGTTTAAACGGGCAATGAGGTCCACAAAGAACTGAAGGATGAAAACGTAAGGTCAGGGGATATTACTTTCCTGTAGAAAAACCCCACAATCAAGATTTTCCAGAACAGAAATGTCTTGACAAGTTAAAGTCGAAGAAACCGTAATGACCAACCCCGTGTCTGAACCTAATGACACTATGACAGTCTTTGCTTGTCTCTAGTGAGACAACAAAAACTCTAACGTAGGTTCATAACGTAAAACCTGAGAAAACAACTGGTACTACCGATGAGGTAAAGAAGATTCCCTAAGGACGGGTGTCATCATCTATATTACCAGTAGACTCAATTTAAGTGGGTAAGGTCAGGTAAAATCAAGTGACTAAGGATCTTACAGTTGTAAGTGAGAACGGTAGAGGACAAACTGGTGAAGGTTAAACGGAACTAAATACCTGGATTGTAAGGTCCAAGGATGCGTTATGACGAGAAATGTCGTAGCCTGGAACGAAGATAGTGGTCAGTGTAGGTGTTGACCCTACACAAAAGTGTTATGTCAAAATCATATGGAAATTCGATTTTTTTTTTTTTTTTTTAGATTAATTGTGTAACATAAAGGTTCATGGGATTAGTTTACCTCATACTACCTGTAATAATCACTAACAGAAATAAAAAACTACCGGTGAGTAATTTCACGATAAAGTGTATTGAGAGGACCACTGACCTACAGGTCATCGGTATCTTAATGGGTGAATAGACGAGGTTTCCACTACAGGTAAAATGTTTGTTCTGTGCACAATAAACCCACAGGCGTGTATTTACGAAGAGTTCATCAACCAATACCAGGTCGTCGTGGTCACAGTGGACCTTTGAATATTTACACTTAAAAGACGGGGTAGGGTTTGAATGAATTTTTAAATCACCTCGAGTCGTTAGACACAAAATTATTCGGGTGCTCCCCTAAGACCACGTGTGAAATAGAAGCTTAGTGACTTAATTTAGTAATCATGAGTTTCTAATTCATTTAATGTACTTACTCTTTTTCATTATCCATTTTCAATTGAAAATTGGACCACGTACTTCAAGTGTTCAGTTGAGGTCCCATCGATATACCCCTGTGTCCCGGAACCGTCACGTCTGGGGATCTGACTTACTTTACCCTGAACTTTTGACCAACTCAAAGTTTATCCTATACCAAGATTGTTGTCACTGGTCACCTCTGGTCGGTCATAACTTAGACAGACACGTATATAACACAAGAGAAATTGGTCTGAACTGTCCTACGTACGGTCACTGTTGACAAAAGTGCCTGCACAAGTCACTCTACGGTTAGGTCCGTACAAAAGAATGTATCTGGTACACAGTGTTAGTCGACTTTCGTTTACTTCCGCCGTAGTGATTGACGTAGTAATTACATTCAGTCTGTCTAGTATCATGTTTTACGAAAATAAGGAATTTTCGTTAACAAAATTCTTTCTCCTTAGTCTTGACATGAACAACCATTAGTGTTGACCGGTAAAAATCTTATCATGTAATCCTTTCTCGTTAGAAAAAAAGAAAACTCTACGAGGAACGACCTACTAGGTGTAGATAAGATATTACTGTAATTGTTGTATGTACTACTTGTACAAATTACTCGTTCTGAGTCTAATAGTTACCTGTTCTCGGAACTGAAGGAGATTTGTAAAAAAGAACCGACGTCGTCTACTGGTTTTATTAAACTAATGTAAAAAAAAGTCTCGAATCTTTCCGATTGGGGTCAGTACGGTCTCGAGTTGTTTGGTCGTAATTATTAGTGGTTTTTTCCGTGAAATTTTATGTAAACTGTTCCTCACTGTGATTACGTTACTCCTGACCAGATTCGGGACGTGGATTGAAACGATATCAAGTATATATGTCACGTAAGAGAGACAGAGGTACACGTACACCCACATGTATTTATATATATACACGTATATGGTTGTAAGTGTATATATATTGATAGATAGAGGTATTCAGAGACCCCTCTCTTTTTTGGTAAACGAAGGAAATTATCATGTATTTTTAAGATCAGTGAAATAAAACTTGTTTTCTTACTCTCCAAACCGTTTAATTACGTTTCTTCATGGGATGATGTGGATGAGTGTTTTTGTCGTTATTTTATTTATGAGTTTCTCAAAAAGGTCCAGTAGTTGATAATTTTATCATTTTATAAAAAATTTTCAAATAAGGTAACTTTCCTTTTCCTACCTGTAAAAACCATGACATTTAGAGTGTGTGTAAGTATAACGAATCCAACTTCTCTTGCATTACTTCTCTCCTTTAAAGAACGTGTTTGAGGAAGAAATATCATGGGTTCAAAGTGACTACCACACAATAAGGTGAATCGAATTGGATATTTGTTTTAAAATATATTTATATAAAGAAAATAGAGATTTAAGAGTTCTTTAAACGTGTCTCATGACTTTCATGAATTTCCTAAAAACACTTTATTTGTCTTAACCGGTATATGGTCTGGTGACGAATGGGGTCCGAATCCATAAAACCGAGTTCCAAAACTGTCAGGTTTGGATCGATACAGTCTCCACCTGTTTTCCGAATGAACAGGAAGGACCCTTGTCCACATATTTGTGTAAGAATAAGAATCCTATACTTTTGTGTTAATCATTACCGTAAATTCCAAATGAATGATTGACATATTACAGACTCTTGTTTTTAGTTTCGTTAAAAATTTTCCAATTCTCAGTCTAAGACCCGTAAAGGCAAAAAATCGACGACCGAGAAGTCAGAACACTCTAAGATTTCACGACCACGATCTAAACTCTGACCCCAGACGAAATTCCAACAGGTACCGTTGTCACTTCGGACTCTCTTCCATGGGAGGTGGAGGTGAGTAGTCATCAAAGCCTACTGAAGCTAGACCGTTTTGGATTAGTTCTGTCTTTCTGTAAGTACAAAGAGATTCGTCTATTCCGGTACGATTGTTATGTGTACGGTCTTTAGTCTTAAATTTACTGTGTCTAAGAGAACTTCTCTCTTGTTAAATTAATCTGGATAAGGATTCCTCCAGGAAAAAAGTGTATTATTACGTCTATTTTCATGTCTTTAACTAAACTCACTAAAAGAAACTTTTTATATTCACTTTATTAAAGAGAATTTGGACTTCGTTCAAGGACCTCCATTTTCCCGTTGACCAAACACATCACGAGACCCGGACCGAAACAGGGAGAACCGAGGTCTTTCGAAGTACCAGTTGTCACCTCGACCCAGGCACCTCTTCATCGATATCTGTATATCGGTCTCGGAAGGAAGAGGTTGTGGGACAATTCAGAACAGTTTTTAAGAAAAGAGGACAAAGATCTTGATTTATTCTACTGATGGTACTGCACGTCCCAAAAGGTTCAGACGTCTCATAGGACCTAATTCCTTCTACAGGTCCTTCGTTTCGTCTCGGATACTGTCAGTACCTCACAGGGGGGAGGGAGTGGGGTCTAGAGATTCTCCCTTGACCGACACTCCACTTCGTTGTCTTTCGAAGATCGACGACGAGGAAATTCTACACACGTAAACTCTCAGTGTGTATACCTCCGATACCCAATAAGGTTCAACTATCAACTCGTGCCCATGATGTTGACAGGTTATGACGTGAGGAGATCACCCGTTAGAGACGAGACCCCAAGGAGTAGTAGGACTCTGAAAGAGTCTCGTCGTACGTTCGGGAAGGAGGGAGAAACAGGAGGTTGAGACAAAATCCGTAGTCTGGACGTACTACCAGATCGTTGCGAGGGACGGATTAGGACGAGGGAGAGAGAAATAGAAAGTTTCCACAAAGAGGTTATTTAGAGAATGTGAAGATGGAAAGTCTTTGGACTTGAATATCTGAGGTGGTCCTTTAGGACTTGTGAACGACGTTTCTGTAGGGTCGTTTCTCCTTTCCCAATGGAAGAACAATCGACTCCTTAAAACGATAATAGTCAATAAGTGACATGTCACGGGAGTTTTGGAACCTCTTTGTATTCGTGTCAACAGACGTAACATTCACAGAGACCTGAAGTCAATGACTGGTACTGTACTATTTTCTTTTTTCCCAGTCCTTTCTAGTCTCGTGAAACTCAATGTCTGTATTCTGAGAAAGTAGAAACATCTATCTTTATCCCTCTAGGGGTCAAAAGCCGTGATGACACGTCTCGACCGTTGGGTCTTCTCATCGAGGGTCCCTGACCGACATTCTTGTACATGTATGGACCATTAAAGACTCGGTTCAAAGTCTGTCGGACTCCAACTACTGGGGAGGAGAAAGGGCTTCAAAACACATCGTGAGGTTGTCTCCGATTTCTGTATTTGTCTCAAGATAATTATTAATAAAACTCCCGACGTTACAAATCTACACTCTTAAGGTCAGGTAAGGTAAAGTCATAATGGAGAAATATGACTGTCATCTGGTGCTTACCGGAACTTCCTCGGTGTTTCAGGTCGTTTCTGTCGTCGTCACCTCACCCTACCTTTGCTGATCGATGTTAATTGGACGTTCTTTTACACTCTGTTTAATAAAGAGATACAAGGTTCCATCTCGTGTCCAAAATTTTACGTTGATTTTATAAGTCTATAAATAAACGTACTGAGTGTGTTCCTTCTCAAAATTTATATTATAAGATCTCTAGGGTTTGTCATTTTAGTACTTGATAATGAAAGATTCTTTGTGTTTGACCTAATATTTGAGAGTACCACGAACCGTTGAGTTTCACCTTAAATTACTGTAAGAACTAATTTTTTTTTCTTTAGACCTTTGTTTAGGTTGTAACATTATGACCGAAACATCTATGGGTTTAGATGGAGAGGGCAGTCCGAAAGGAATCGGGAACGGAAATCGGTCATAGTGTAGTTGACCTTACGGGGTGGTTGGACGTCGATCACCCTGATGTTTCGGGGTAGACTAGCACACAATAGTTGCCTGTTTAAAGTTAAAGAAAATTTTGAGACTTTAGTCGTATTAGTTAAAGGGTGGGGACGGTCTACGTCAGAGGAAAGAAATGTTTAAGTTCTGTCTTAGTAGTACGAACAAGGGTGATGTTGGTTTCGTCTATTCGTCTCTCACGATTAGACGGACTTCGTCTCGGGAACTTGTGGTTCTGTAGCGGACACTAGAAAGTAGTTGCGTGGGTAGACGCAAAGAAAGTGAGTCGTCTCGTCGTCGGAGATTTACAGAAAAGAAGACGAGAAGAACGGAGGAGACGAAAAGGACTTAGAAGTTCTTCTTTTTATTCTTTGGTTGTATGACTCAGTCCAAAAACCTTTATGATCAGATAGGTTTGTAAAATTGTTATTAATAGTTGAACTTGATTTCGTTCTCTCCCTCTAGTAAATATCCCTTCAACTTTTATGTATTCTCGGGACGACAATATTTTGGTGGTACCTCGATGGAAATATTACGAAGACATAGGATTTCAAGGTAGGGTTTCTACTTTAGTGTGTACCTATATGAGTGTATGTGAGAAAGAGACAAAACTATAAATAATAGAACCCTCGACTACGAGAATTTCAGTTTAGTTTAGAGTTCCGAATGTTCTTCAATTGACTTCGGAACCCCTTTCGTAATAATCCCATCCCCCTTGAGAATTGTAAGAATGTATTAGGAAAAATGAAGGTGACAGAAATCCGAGGAATATCAGACCTAGAACTCTCTGTTAAAGGTAAGAAAGAACAAGAAGACCCACTAACGAGAGACCCCGGAGACGATGCGATAGAAGTAAGAGAGCAAGTCTTCAGACAAAAAGGAGGTCACACGGTAATGAAAGAAGTCGACTTCGTAACAGAAAGCCGAGACTTCTGTTGTAGAGTCGTCTTTTACAAGGTAAATTCTCTGACAGGTGAAACAACTCCCCCTTAAGTATTTCTGGTGACTCCTTTCTAAAACCTTTTGGTTTTGTACGACAACGACGGGCTTGTCCAGGTGGAGGTCCCATGTCGACTTATTACCTCGGTTTTGGACTTTTCTATTTTCTTTGTCTATAGACGAATTACCTCCTCTGAACTGATACGTTGGGAGTCCCATACAGTACAATACCTCTCACTTTCAAAGAGACGAAATACGACAAGTCTCCAACTTCTACTACGTCGAGGAGTCCCTCCAGATAGACCTGAGATACATAGAAGGGTTACCTCCATTGTGTTAAGGATTATCCATGTGTCCTTCAGAATTTCTTCGTATGGGGGTGACTGTGATATCATTTTGGGACACTCGGATGTTTAAACATACAGTGTACTAACTACTGACCGAGAGTCGAAGGGAGACCCGGTTAGAAATTTGTCCGTCAATTTTCAAGAATAGAAGTTGTCCCAGTCTCTTTCCTATCCGTTAAGTCCGACACAACAAAAGAAGATCCTATCTTATGTATGGATCATAAGAAGGGTGGGATAGGGGAGGGGAGTTAAGTCCCGTTATTTTACTCGTGGTCGATGGGTTCTCAAATGACTTTAGTGACAGGACTTCAAGATCGGTCAGTGTCCGAAGTCTTGGTGGGCGTGACTGTGCCTTCGACCTTTCCTGTGACGGTGACCCCTACGGTTGTGTCGAGTCCGACCCTCTACTCCTGACACCTCCTTCGAGGGTCTCTTACCTTGACGCGTCCGTGTGGGTTCAGTAAAGTAATTGAAGGTCATTGAGTTGGAGTGAAAGGTACTCAAACTTAAAAAAATCTGGGGAGATGAGTTTAGTACCATCCCAAAATTACTTGTACTTTTGTAATTTAGAATGGAGGGTAAGCAAGGTAGTAACGTGGGTCGTGGTTCGGCCGTGTGCAGAGGTAGTGTTAGTAAAATAACGGTCGTGCCTATAAAGGGTTACAGTTGTAGACCCGCTCACATAGTATAGAGTACACCGATTGCTTTTTTCTTATTACATAAGTAAAAAGCGATTCGTTTCACAAGATAAAATTGGTAGTAAAAAGTTCAAAACAAACAAAGTATTTTTACTACAACTATTCTAATAACTAACGAAACCTCCGTTATCATTTTTTCCTGAATGTTAAATACTTCATCCTCCTATGAAATACGTCTACTCGTTCTAAAAGTAAAATAAATTTTAGTACTGAAAGAATTTCTATATAAAAGGGGGTTAATATGAAAACTTTCCTTTGTTTCGCATGAATTAAAAAGGTCCAAGAGAACGTATTATGTATTGACTTTCTTATGCCCACCTGCCGAAGTGTTGTCATTAGTACCGAAGTATAGATCCCCTTCTTTTTGTCTTGTAGTCAAAATTTTTCGATCAAATTTTTATAAAATAAATTTATTATGTAAAATATTTAGATATTTTTATAAAACATAAAGGTAGGAAAATTTTCGTATTAATGAATGAAGAAAAAGAAGAAAAAATATATAAATAGAACTCGTTTAAGACAGAACAGAGCCTTACAACATGATAAAAGTTAATTAACGACTTGATAAAGGATATTCTTTTCCTCGTTCGTCTAAAGGACTTTGAAATAAAAGTGTCGTGTCTATTGAAGTTTCCAAAGAATGGTGTCTTACATAGGTTTTCAGACTCAGAGGTCCGGGAAAAGGTGTCTTCAGGTTTACCTACTTGAATCATAAAAATATGAGATAGGTCTTAAACATAATTTTATAATCATGGAATATTAAGGTAAATTTAGTTTCATTTTCTTGTCTGTATATGTTAAATCCCTCTTTTCTCCATTTCATGTGACAGTGACTTCTGTGACCGACTTTTGTAATAACTTTTACTTGTTTCAGTTCGAGATTCTACGTTATTCAATAGTTTAAAGGAAAACGATTGTTATAATCATTACAGTAAGTGAATGTAAGGACGGATATTCTTTGTTTTAGAAACTATATGACTTAACGTATTTGTGAAGTTCGATAAAAATTATCTTTACATGACATAAAAATGTAGAATGGAATCCTTTTCAGACGAAATTTTTCGTTCGTTAAAGGATTTATTGTTTACTTTTGTTTTGTTTTTTAGGAAACTTAAAATGGAGCGGAAATTACGGAAATAGGAAATTTCGAAAATACAGTAGAACTCATTCAAAGACTCTAAAAGGTAGTAGTTAATATAAAGCTAATAGTCACGGGCGAAGAAACCAAAGATTCCTTCTTTTAACGAGATACTGTATATACTAGACTTTAATAAATTTTTAGAAAGAAGAAGATTCAAATATAGATATAGGTCGGGTAGTCGGTGAATTTAAACCGGAATGTCAAGATGAAGAACAACAACAAGTCAACGATTCAGTACAGTCTGAGAAACACTGGGGTACCTGACATGAGTGGTCCAAGGAGACAGGAGATGATAGAGGGTCTCAAACGAGTTTAAGTACAGGTAATTCAGTCACTACGATAGATTGGTAGAGTAGGACACGACGGGAGAAGAAGAAATCGGAAGTTAGAAAGAGTCGGAGTCCCAGAAAAGGTTACTTAAGGTGACGGGGGTAGGGTTAGGCGATAAGAAAGAACAGTGTTGATCGGGTTCGGAAAGTGAGTATAAGAACGAAGGTGAGAACGGGGGATTGTCAGGTGGACCTGTCTTCTCAAGAAAAATTTTACGTTTGACCGAGTAGATAAGGTTGTGTGTTTTGGTGTGTCACTGAAGGACATCGTTAAATTTCCACTGGACGTTCCAATATGTACTAAACCATGGGCCGATGGAAAAGTCCAGAGTAAAGAGTTCGGGACATGAGTCAGTGAGGTGAAGGAGCACAAGGAGTCTGTGTCGTCGCACCAGTGGTACGGCCTTAAACCGTAAACGACGAGGAAGGTGGACCTTACGAGAACGTTACAAAGGTTCACCCACCTAGGAGGAATATAATGAGTCTCGACTCGAGTGGTAGAATCGGTTCAGAATGGAGTAAGTTAGTCGGAAGACATGTAGAGGGACGAGGTAGTAGACGCGTCGTGTGTAGTGGTGGACTTTAATACGACAAACGGACAGATAAAAAAAACCGTAAAGGGTGACGATTCACCCGTAGGGACCACCGAGTCTACCATTCCTTAGACGGGAGTTACACCCTCTGGGTCCAAGTTAGGGACCCAACCCCTCCAGGAGACCTCCTTCTTTACCGTTGGGTGATCATAATCATAATAATCATAAGAATGGACCTCTTAAGGTGTCAGGTATCCCAACGTTTCTCAGTCTGTGCTGACTCACTGATTGTGAAAGTGACGATTTATTTAAAATACCCTACCAGATAGATTGTTTGACGACATTGACGTCACGAATTAGTACGGACCTTACATAAACTACCAATTATTTTTATACTTATAAATATTCATTATAAATTGTTTATAAATTATTTCACCAAACTTGGTCTTAAAGTTATCGTAAAATTATTACGTTAAAATTGTTAAAATAATTATTTTATAAAATTCACATGAATAAAATTATTTTTAAATTCGTAAGTTAAATTATTATTATGATTTGGGTACCCCGACAATGAAATTGTCCGTTCCGTAACAATTCTTGAAGGATACACAGTATACTAACTTATGAGTGATATCGAACCAGTAATTCGTATACAATACCAGGATAAAATGTCTATTTTGAATCTCTTTGGTTTATTGATCGAGTTCCAATGTTCCATTCACTACTTCGACCTTGAATTTGGATCAGTCAACTTCATTTTTGGACTGTAGAATAGGAGAAGGGATATACGATTGATGGAGTTTTCTGTGGTTGTCCCGAGATGTGGACGAGAATGTGACTTCAACCTTCCTAAGTATCCTAATTTATAGACCGGGTTCCAATCTCCCGACCAATTACTACCCGACCTCAGTCTTGGGTCCTATAGAGTTTCGGTTTTCGTCTGGGATTAAGTAAGGTGACTCGGTGTCAAGAGTCTAACACTCAAGTCTAAGAAAACCCTTGTCGGACCCGATCGTAAAGTCTTAATTAAGTCCAACTGTCCAAAGACTGACCTGTCGAGTTCTCGTAGACAAAGTGAGTAGGATTCATCAAATCACGTGGACTTCATCCGAGAAGAAAGAAGAAGAATCCGACTTCTGAAGGAGGTAACCAGTGAAGTTTACACCAAGGTATTGATACCGGTTACTGCAATAGGTCTATCTTGGTGACAAAAAGTTTTCAATGAAAGGACCCCCCTTTTTACGTTAGTTATTCGACTTAGAGTAGACGTGAGTTAAATCCTTTCTATATAAACTGGATCAAATGAAGTATTAGTGAGAGGGATTTCCTATTCGCCGTCGTAATAGAAACTGGTACTTGACTGTTTACTTGCTTTCTCTTGACCCGATGCCCGTCTGTCTATTTTAATTGTTTGTTCCGTGTTTTTGTTTCTTAAACCTTACTCTTTGTCCCTGTTTTCTGTAATAAAAAGGCTCCGTGACCAGACCGAGGTTAAACGTGACAAACTGTCCTACAGGTTTAAACGTATAAAGTCTAAAGGACTCATCGTATTTTACAACGGTTCTAACGGCACGGTGATTGTGTGTAAGACACTGTGGAGAACTTGTGTTCTTTTGGAGTTTTGACTTGTTAGTACCTCTACTGTGCCGAAATTGTTTAAGAGACCGGATTTACCGGTAAAAGAAAGTTTTAATAGGTCATTTTGCTTTACTATAAACGGACATTTGCAATGACTGTTAAATGTGTAAACATTCCCTACGGATTGTGACTGTTACGAGATGACTCCGGGTCCGTTAAAATCGAAAAGGGTGATGGGTCTAAAACGAAGGGTCCACCGTCATCACCATTTGGGTGGGACGGTTACGTCCTCTGAATTCTCTGTGACCAAACTAGGGATCCACCCCTTCTAGGGGACCTCTTCCTTTACCGTGGGATGAGGTCATAAGGACGGACCTCTTAGGGTGCCTGTCTCCTCGGACCGTCCGATGTCAGGTATCCCAACGTTTCTCAGTCTATACTGACTTCGGGTCGTGTTAAATTTTTCCTTTAGGGAGTTTTCGGTTTTTTGTAAAGGAAAGTTTTCTTCTCTTTATTGTGGACGACTCACAACTAGTCTCCAATCCATCATACACGGTCTACCAAGTGTGAAAACCTAAATTAAGAGTTAAGTCAGTAGGACCTGTATCGAGAAAGGTCTACCCGTTAGAACTTCGAGTCCTTTTCACAGAACGGGTTCTACGTCAATGTATCCTCGACCCTAAGTTTAGGTTCAGACGGACTTGAGTTTCAGACCAAGAAAGGTGATGTACTGTGTCAGATGGGTTGTTTCTTGTTTACCTAGAGTCCTTCAGACAAATCGAAGTCCTGGGCCGGGTGACTTCAGACTTTCTGCACATGACTGATCAAAAACACGGGGTAGGGTGCGGAAGAGAAAGACACACGGGACTCTCCGACTGGTGCTGTCTTAGTCTGCCGTAGTGTAGTGGGACCGGTTTCCGAAGTAGTGAGATCTGGGGACCTTCGTAGTGTTCAGAGATGACCACGAGATTTGGAAAGATATTGAGAGATACACATGCACAGTGTCGAAGTAATTCAGAGGAGTGATCTTAGTAGAGTCACTTAAAGAGGTTCTAGGATTCATAAGTCTGTCCCGGTTAAGTACAAGAAACGACCCAGGAGTCACTGACTGTGTATTGTCTGTGAGTTTTATAAACACCTGTACTTACGGGAGTCTCTTCGACTTTGAGTCGAGTCTGATCTAACACGTGGTAGGGGAGGGAGTAGGAAACTCATCAGGTCACGATCACTTTGTGACCCAGACTCGACCCAACCCAAATGGGAGACCGTCGACTAGACTATACGTTTCTTCCCATGTAGTGAGTTTGACTGACCGGACTTTCCAACGACAGTCCTTTCACCCTGGATCAGTCTTCCTGTACCCGTTCTTACTCTACACGTCTCAGACGAGTGTCTCGGTCCTAACGAAGACGGGTTGGTCTACTCACGTCGGGACACCTTTCTCACTTCCCTCTCAGACGGGACCATACGTCAACTTAAGTCTTAGTAAAAGATTTATTTTACCTTTGATTACGATACGAAGACGGTTCTTTTGACTATTTTTCACAAAGTTTTACACAGAATTCCTATGAAAAATCTTTATTTCTACGACGACAGAGGAACCCTTACTTTTCGGATCAGATTTTCTCATACAAAAATTCTGGGTGTAAGTTTGTTGGTATAGAGCACTATTTCGTGGAATTTTCTTGTTCTGTTCTTTCTTTTTGGTTTTCAAGTGGACATGTCAGTAATATGTCGACACATTGACACCTTAGTAAGTAGCTTGAATATTGGATTCCTAAAACGACATGACGATATGAATTTAAGTCTTCAAATTGATCATATTCGTAAAATGTTTTTAATACATGAACCTTCGTTCGTGTGTAAAGATTAGTCTTTAAGACCCTCCCCTTTTCCATAACCAAAGTTCTTGTGTTTTATCACTACTCCCCCAAGACCCTCCGTTCCTACTCTAATCTCCCACTTCCCACCCAAGACACTCCTCTGTTCTCTCTTCTTGGGTTGTGAATTCCTTTCTTGGGGTCCTGCACCCTTTACCTCGCCCCGCCCCCCCCCTCCCCCTCCTCCCCGCCCCGCCGAACGACTTCTCCCCGCCCCTTGGGCTCGCTCCCGGATCTTACCCCTTTCCTGAGACCTTTCTAATTCATTCTATGAATTCTATCTCCTGGTCCTTATTCCAGTGCCGAGACGACCTTCTGTCCTCCGCACTCCCACTACGGCTCCCGGTTCCTACCCTAGGACCCCCGATTCAGGAGTCACTTTTCTAGGTTCTCCTCTATTGTTCCCTCTTCTAACTCTTAGGTCTCTTGGTTCTTACCCTGGGGCCACTCTCTCATACAGATCTTCCACGCCGGCCTCTTGAGGATTCCGGTCTCTGGACTGAATGAAAGAGGCGACCTGAACGTGACGAAATTTGTGTAGAAGGGCAAAGTCGTGGTGCTTCAGCGGCAGCGCCTACGTCACTAAGGGCCCTATGACACCGACACCCGGACCAACGAGGAGTCTCGAGAGGTACTACGAGTCGCCCAGAGTCTCGAGGCGTCGCAGGGAGGTCAAGGAGCGCGACGCGGGGGCCGCGATCCGGCAACGGCGGCCGTCCGAGTGGAGGTTTTTGGATTTCCCTGCGTTTCGGGAGGCTGGCCGTTGCGGGGGTGCACGACGCAGGGCGAAGGCGAAAGGCCAGTCTTGGAGCCCTCCCGAAGGCCCTCGGAGCGCCGAAGGCAGACCGATTAGAGGAACTAACCGACAGGAGGTAGGGCGGAGAGTGTAGAGACGCACCGAAGTCCACCTTCAACGCAGTGTCTTCGCCGTTTTTTCTTGATCCTTTTGATCTCAAACCAAACGGAGCGACAACACCGACGGACGAGATCTACAAAAGGCCGATTGGATACGCCGGATCCATCTCTTCAACTCCAGGGGCTCGGCGAGGTTGTCTGTTCGAAGACAGGACGCGGCCTTGCAGTCCTCTCGATTCCCACTTTTCAGACGCTCCGAACCCATCTCAGCGGATGGGTTCCTCGAGCCTGGCGCCTCAGAGAAGAGTGGGGCGGAACGGAAGTGGGATCTCCTCCCCTCTCAGTCGGCTCGTCACTTGACAAAACCCTGAAGACAGAAACGTTCATTCTCGAATCAGAACTCCTCTGCATTTACTTCACCGCATATATTGGTTCGTATCGTCGGGCTGCCACCCAAAATGAGTAAGAGGTCAGGACGGAGAACCTAAACACAACCTTAAAAATGATCAATAAGAGTGGTATAATGGAGTAAACATTTTCTGCGACGTCCATCACAAACCTTCGTCGCGAAGTCGAATTCTTACCGTCTCTGCTTCAAAGTCGGGTCATGACAGTGGTCTGTTTAAACTAGAATTCAAGAGAATAAAGGAGACCAGAAGTCAAAGAATTGTATACTGCACCAGACATATAATAGTTACGGGATAATCAAGGAATTGTAGTACTTAAATAATTGAATAATTAATTTGCGAAATTTATTTCTACGACTATCCGACAGAACCCCACGTCAGACGACGACGACGGTTCAGCGAAGTCCGTACAGGCTGAGACACGCTGGGGTATCTGCCGTCGGGTGGTCCGAGGGGGCAGGGACCCTGAGAGGTCCGTTCTCGTGACCTCACCCCACGGTAATGGAAGAGGCCGGGTTGTCAGATACAATGTTATTTAAGAACAAAAATAAGAATCCTATCCTTGAAAATTTTTAACTTCACATCAACTAAAATTACAATACAATCTAAGTGCACATGTTATATTACAAATTTAAAAATATCTAATATGAAGTGAATTTCAATATGAAGTCCCTTATGGAACCCGAAGGTAGCGACTCCCGTGTTCAAGGTAGGAACCAGTCCTTTGATTCTAGGACGTACGCCACGTCGGTTATTTCTTTTGTTTTCTTGGCATTCCTTTTCTTTTAGGGTCAGTATTTCAATACTTTATAACCGAGATAAGGGACAACACACGTAACGTAAAAAAAGTGAAATATGCATCATCAAACATGGCGAATTAGGGGAAATGGTGGGTGTGGGGAGAGATGATCCAAAATTTGTAATTTTTTTAAAAAAAATTAAATACCGACACAACCCAGAAGGAACACCATGGGACCGATGAGTTACTTCACCGAAGAGAACAATGTTTCGCGTCCGAGATCCCGAGGACGCGGAGTCATAAACGGACCGACCTCGAGTCATTAAACAACGTGTACCCGAATCAACGGGGTTTCCGTACACCTCCGTTTAAGGATTGGCGACCTAGTGGTCCCTTCTGAAACAAAATAAAAAATCTAAGGTGAATATTCACTTTTATATGTCATGGACAGAGACTGAAGTCATTCGTATTTTGACAGGTCCAGATAGATAAAACAACGTGTACCGTCTCAAATTAATAAAAAGTATCAACTCATTACAAAGTAACACACACATATACACACATGTATGGTGTAGAAATAGGTAAGTTAAATCCAACGAAGGTATAGAATCGACAACATTTATTACACAGACACTTACAACCCCACATAAATGGAAAAATTTAATCACAAAAACAAAAGAAGGACGTGAGGCCTCACTTCAACAACTTAGTATACCATCAAGATAAAAATTAAAGAACTCCTTCGAGGTGTGATAAAAGGTATCAACGATGGTGGTTAAATGTAAGGATGGTTGTCACATGATTCCAGGGGAAAAGAGGTGTAGGAGGGGTTGTATTTAAACGACACAAAAACTGTTATCGGTAAGACTGTCTACAATTCACTATCGAGTAACATCAAAAACTAAACACCACACCGTTTCGACACTGTTTGGATCTGCCGTATAATATTTCGTCTCTGTAATGAAACGACTTTTTCCAGGCATCAGTTTCGATACTAAAAAAGGTCACCTACCTACACTCTCAACCTGGTATTTCTTCCGAATCGTCAGCTTCTCAACTACGAAAACTTGACACCACTACCTCTTCTGAGAACTCTCACTCAGGGAACTTGTCGTCCCTCTAGTTTAGTCAATTAGGATCTCCTTTGGTCAGGACTAATAAGTAACCTTCCTGACTACGATTTCGACTTCGAGATTATGAAACCGATGGACTACGCTTCTTGACTTAGTGACTTTTTCTGGGACTACGACCCTTTCTAACTCTACCAACCTACCGTAGTGGTTGAGTTACTTGTACTTAAACTCGTTCGAGACCCTCTACCACTTCCTGCCCCTTCGGACCACACGATGTCAAGTACCCCAGCGTTTCTCAGCCTGTGTTGACTCATTGACTTGTTGTTGTTTACTGGTTTTATTTTTAATTAATTTTTTTCTTATAGGTACACAGAGAATATTTTCATCTATCTTGTGACGACCTGACTGATATTCCTCGATACTACTACATAAGGATTTCAGTGTCAAGCTCTATTACAAGTCGGTCACGACAGGACATTATTCAGAGTGCTGTGATGTTTCAATAGAATGTCAATTAACGGAGAATAAAAGTGAAGATAACATCCTTAAGGAACTTTTGTTCATACCATTAGGGTACTATTTTTATTTTCCAAATTCGTAAGTCATATGAACAAATTTGTAGACACCATATGGAATTTTTCTCCACTCGTAATCTTCTCATTGACGTCTCACAAAACCTCAAACATGGTAAGACACGTTGTAGTGTTCGGACAAACGACCAGAGTTTGATCTTATATATAATTAAAAACGAATAAATGACACAATTATGTAAAAATCCTCGTGTCAAAGGGGATGTCAAAACTACTCCTGAAAGGATAAGAGATAGAAAATTTTCTGTACTTACCTTTCATGTCTCCGTCTCCTAAACCTGTTCCTTCTAAAGTTTCGACCTTTTCACCTTCTCCACCACCCCCGGAGAGTCCTTTTACCTCTCCTTCTCTCGTGTCTGGACTGGACTTATTTCGGTGTCCTTTTGTAGGACCATTCTCTCCGGTTGTCAAGTTTAAAAAAAAGAGGAGGTACTTCCTTAGACAAGTACGGACAACACTTTTCGTCAAATTAAGTTTAAACAGACAGAAAATAAACTACAATGGGAATTTCCATTGTAAACCTTTAATTATAGGTTTTAATGACTTTGGACATTAAATCCATAAACAATTATTGTACAGTCACAGAATAATTTTCCCCTTCGTTTAATCTTTTTTTAAAAAGATAATTGGGTCATAAGACAAAAACACCTAAAAAAACGAAAAAGTCTTGTTTGGGGTGTCAGAAACGATAACGTCAGTTGTAACCTAGTCAAGTATGGTATATTTCCCACCTTCGAAATAAAGAGACTTCCATCTCAAATTTCACGATTTCATGATATTCAGAATAAAAGAGTTGAAAGAAATCTACGATGTAGAGTTTAATGATATTAAATAAGACGAATGTATATATACACATATATATATATATATATATATATATATATATATAGAGGAAAAGAAATTAGAACTAAATGGGTTTGTTTAATACAAAGTCCTCGTAATAAAAAGTAAAAACATAGTCTTTTTGGGTGTGATCAATAAAGTTCTTCTCCTAAATTATGTCCCTTAACCCATATGTCTGTCTCCTAATTTTCTTGTTTTTCCCTTGTAATTCCATTTGAGGACCTATCATAATCGAGACCTTTTGTCGTTGGTTGGAAAACTGACTCCTTTGTTTTCTATTTATCACGACCCCAACCTGAAGGACCAACCGAATCACCATTTCTTAGGTGGACGACTACCTACTCTGCACCCAAACTAGGGACTCACCCCTTCTAGGGGACCTCTTCCTTTACCGTTGGGTGAGGTCATAAGAACTGTCCTATTAGGGTACCTGTCTCCTTAGAATGGCCGACGTCAGGTGTCCCAACGCTTTTCAACCTGCGTTGACTCGTACGCACGTGTGACTCCAAGGTCTTGGATTCTTAAGTCTCCTCCTCGGTGTCGTATCGACACCAAAGTCGGAATCTCCCTGTGGGATGTTTCGACATAAACCTGGAGACGTTTTATAGAAAGTCTCGACACGAGTCTGAGACTCCACTTAATTCGACCAACGACGACCATTAAGACCGTCCTCTTACCAACCACGAACCTCAACCCCCGATCTTGACATCGATAGGAGATGTAGACCTCTTTGCGACTTTTCTTAACCTTTGTTATTTAAGGAAAGAAGGATACGAAGGAGGACGGTTATAGATTTCAACGGAAATTAACCGTCTTGAAATGTCTTTAGACCCTTTACATAACACGTCTAGAACTATTATCTTAGTATCACCTTTTATCTTCCTATCCGAACCTTGGTTCTCTGTTGTTGGTTGTTTCAAACACATCTTTGTATCAATTCCTTAGAGGAAATAGTCAATTGAAGTATATAGACACACATACCTAAACCTCTTGACAGAAAAGATACCAGAATATCATAACACCCGAAGAATATAGAGGGTGATCTGACGTGACGAACGAAGTATGGTGCATGGGTCATAAGTAAAACACTTACTTCTTTGACTAAATGTTTACAAAAGGCATAATTCTCAGTCCACAAGAAAAAAAGACAGTATACTCTTTACAATACAAAGTATCAACTACACAGAAAACAACGAAATCCTACGTAATCGGTGGTTATGGACGTTATAAAGGTATCGTCAATCGAGTCTTGTTCCTCGGAAACCGGTCAACATGAAAGTTTGAGGTCAGAGGAAGTATCATGACTAGTAGACACCCTCTGGTTGAGTTTTTACAATGTCTTGAAATGGTACACCTTCCATTGAAATGTCAAAACCCTGACCTCAGTTCAACATTGGATGGATGGGACTAGAGTGCTTCCCAAAACTGTTCACCGATAAACCTGATCATCCTAAAAGAAACGTTTCTTTATTCTCAAATCAGACACACGATTTGAAACCAAGATAGTCCATTTGATAAACATGACCATCCAGAATGATCCACAGTGCAAAGTAACATTTCTAAAAGTCTATAACCACCAAAATCTCGATGAAGGACAGACGTAAAGTCTAATACGTCTGGACTTGAACAAAATCTTAGAATTCAAATGTAAAATATGGTCAAGATTAGATTTACATTAGTCCTACGTGTCACTAATATTCGGTAGATGGTACATATATTTATCATAAAGAAGACGAAGTACTTTTTATACGAACATGTAAACACTAATGATAATCAGACTACAGTATAAACAACCTAATCAAATGTCACTGTCGTACGGAAAATAACTCTTCTAACTTCGTAAACTTTCAAAAAAGTGACTCGCATAACTCAATATACTATTCCATTCCAAGAACATGTTGTCTCGATGATCAGGTGGAAATACACAGTAGAATAACTCGTCACATAAACTCCACGATCATTATATCTGTCACCTGACGGAACCGGGTCGATGGTCGAAGGGTGAATAGTCGTCACACCTGTAACCACTTAATGAATGAAAGAAACACGGAATCAAAAGAGTAGATAATAATCTCATATTATCATAATTATGGATGGAGTTTCCCAACAATTCACCGTATTCATTAAATTTTATAAAATTTATGATCTTGACACGAACCGTGTTTTGTATCTTATGAATAATAGTGGTATAATTGTAGTATACGAAAGAGTATCACACACTAACTTACGAGTACTATTAAGTGAAACTTTTTCGTTAGGAATAAAAGTATAGAATTACAAAATATCCTACTTTATCTTTCTTTCCCTTCATAAAACCACCTAAAATTTCTTGACTGCTTACTACTACTTTATTGATTTGACTATGGTTTATATCGTTTACTTAATTCCCTATGTGGACTCTTTTGGGACCGAACGTACCCAGACCGTTATGTAGTCCATTTACAAATAAAACACTGAAAACAATTTGAAAGTTTCCTTCTAAAGTGTCATTGTCATGGAAGAGTATCTGACAACTAAAAATGGTTGTCTGAAAACGATCTTGACTTTCCAACGTCAGACCAATCTCCGTCTGAAGCATACACACCCCCACGAAATATTACCCAGAATTTCACAATAACTCCTGACCCGCATCTCGTCTCCTCCAGTCCCATAGGCTTACTCCCAAGTAATGTTTCCAAGTAGTGTTTTATACATGTGACGATCACTGGATTCTGACCCTTGGAACTGACAGAGTCTGAGGAGAACAAGTAATCAAGTATAGATTTAATGGTGTAGGAAAGTTAAAATAAAGATTTCACAGAGAATTTAGGTGGAGAAAAGGTAGAAATGTCAGAAAAAGTAGAAAGGAATTACCAACGGTATGTACCATCTTGTACCAAACAGGAACCTTTGGTGTCACTGACAAAGGACGGTTTACTGTGGGTTTGGGAAATACACCGTAACTTTCGGAAGGTATTGCATCAAGTTGAAGAGAAGGGTGAGAGGTAAATGATGGTAGGTCGATTTGACTCGAGGGAAATCCTAAGAGACTCAGGAAGTGGAGAATGTGCACGACAGGTAAACCGTATCTTACGGGGAACGGAGTGCATAGGTTTACAGAATCCAGATTGAGTCAATACTGAGACACTTTGGAAAAGTACTGAGGAAAAGTTTTGAGTATATCAAAAAACCAGACATATAGTAATACCATTGTTAATGTCGACACATAAGTGTAGAGTAAAAAAAGTCTCTACTCGGAAAAAAAAAGACTCTACTCGGTAAAAAAAGTACCGTCGTACGACGAAACATGTGTTCATCCACCATTTAAAAATAAAATGAATTACAGTTTACGGTTCTTTCATTCATAACCAATAAAGTCTTCAGTCGAAATAAACAAATAGAATTGTAACTTAAACTTCTTCATCTTTTATAAAAAAGTGGTCTTCTGTAGATCTTACATATCGAAACCCCCGATGACATTCCTGAAAATTATCATCCAAATCAACTCTGTCTTTCATCGTCTGAAAGACAGTCAGGTCCCTGTTGTTTTCGGGTCCATTTTGTATTAGGTGATATTTTATTAACTAGAATTAATTTATAGTATTAAAATTTCCCGTCAATCTCAAGACAATTAGAGAGACTTGACAAATATAAGATTTGAAGTATAAGAGATATTTTCTCAAGACGAAGTTCTCCTATAGAATAATTCATTGAGAATTCATTTACAGGTAGAACAAATCCATAATTGATTCCTGGAGCTTTCCGTACGTCGACTCAATGTTCGGGTCCTTCCTAACAGAGCTTTACCCCTTTGTCACCAATTACACGGTGCGTAAGTGCGTTCCACTTCTTAAACGACCATAATTTCATAATATCGTTAGTCCGTGACTTCGGATAAATTCTTACTCTTGGAGTAAAATATTTCAGTTTCGTTAATCATTTTTCCCATATACTGAAATAACGATTGAGTCACCAATAGTGTGGGTTCACTTGTACGACTTAAATTTCTCTGGTACTATCTTTATTGGAAAAGACGGGTTTATTCAACTATACACTCGGACACTTAAAAACACAATTGAAACCTATACACGGATAGTTCTGAGACGACAAATGTAAATAATTAGGGATATTATGTGATTCACCACATTAATTTAAAACAAGTTCAATAATCTAAAGATAATTTGTGTCTTGTTTACCTGAAAAAAGAACTTAAATAGACATAACATAATGTTCTAAAATTTAAGTGTAATCTTCTCTACTTATTCCACTAGTAGTCCATAAAAACAAAACAAAAGGGGGTCTTAAATTTTTTCTGTAAAGGATTATGACGAACTTTTTCTTCAATCTTTGAGTTTTTAACGACTTAGACTCTGAAAGGGAAACCGTAATACAAAAGGAAAAGGGTATCTCTTGTCGGTCACCCTGTTCTCATTTTCCCTTCTCAATTGAAGAAGATAAAAATTCTTACTAAATTATGAACATTTTAAGAACTATATACCCCACTATACCAAACCCTTAAGGTATTAACGAAGATTTTCCTTGAACACTTTTATGTCTGTTGGAGTTGAAAGACGAGTGACATTCAAGTATCATTTATGCAAGGATAAAAACAAAAATCCCACATATTAATACTCGGCGACTGTGTCGACTTCTTACAGGCTCGTTTAATGATACCTTTTATGTAACGAGACTCTCCTTGTCACCAAGCTCAGTCATTATGTTTCGGAGAAACATGGTTCTACCGAAAAGAAACGCGACGTACACCTCTTTAAGTCTCAAAAAGAGAAGGTCTACCTTTTATATTAGAAGGGTGTTTCCACTATAGTACAAGAAATTGATGAAGTAATAAAAATTTTTATAATAAATAAGTAAATAAACCGACATAGTCAATCGACGTCGTCAACGCCGTACGCTCTAGAAATAACGTAGTACTTAACGTACCGTCACGCAGTACTTCACGTCCGAGGTCTAGTGCCGTCCGAGTCATCAACGCCTCGTACCCGAATAATCAACGGGACGCCGTGCACCCTAGAATCAAGGGGCTGATCCTTAGCTTGGGTGTAGGACACGTAACGTTCCGCTTAAGAATTGGTAACTGGTGGTCCCCTCAGGGCTGATGAGGGAAGAAATAGAACTATTTCTTCTGTTTAGTCAAATACCTTTGGTAAAGGGTCACAAAGATTTATGTCTCGAATGAAAACAATAAAAACCAAAAATTTAATATTTTATGAAGTCTCATTGTCTTTTATTTTTTTACCTTGTAGAGATGGGTAGTGAAAAATGTAAAACGGTCGTGGTCTATATAGACCTCGCAATGACCACATTGAAATCAGAGAAAAAATGGGCAACGAACAGGGTAAGGGTGCCTGTCGGTGATAGAACTTCAATTGTACATAAGAAAGACAAGTAAAAAAATATAAAACTGAATGATCCATGTGCATAACAAAAGAAGGGAAATAAAACGACAAACTTTCGCTACACAAGAAAAACAATTTGATATCTAAAAATTTTGATGTCTTTTTACATATCTTGTTACATTGATTATAGACATATCGTGGTAATACTCGACCGTTTATAAATCGATTAAAAAAATTGTTTTTTACAATTCATAATATTTCAGAGAAACAAAGAGAGACGTCAAGGTAATTTGAACAAGATGGGGACCTCGGTGATAAGACTTTAGTCGTACATAAGAAGTTTAGATGTAAAAGTATAAACTAATATATACATATACATATCCTAAACAAAACAAATGTATTCACTATAAAACTTCCATCGTTTAACGATGGAAAAAAAGTGAACCAATAAAACCTCAAGATGGACAAAAAAAAAAAATAATAATAAGAATAACCTCATGTTAACGAGATATCCCAACACAAAGACGACATGTTGTAGTACGTAGTCGATAAACATATGTATCTAGGGAGGGTGAGGAGTATGGACAGAACTATGTATAGATTAAGAAAAGTAAATGTCTCACCTCATTTACTTATCAGTGACAAATAGGTAAGAGGACCGTCTGTACCACGACAAAGGTCAAAAAGTGTCAATGTTTACTACGACGACTCTTACAAGAATATGTACAGAGGAATCGTCTCCTTAAGGAGTCAATATACTATACGAATTAAAATTGTAAAATCCGACATCGGTTTCATGAAAGAAAGGTCTTACAACCAGGGTTGAATTTGGGGAAGATTGTCATAAGTCAAGTCAAGTAAAGTCAGCGAGTCAACACAGACTGAGAAACGCTGGGGTACTTAATGTCGTGCGGTCCGGAGGGACAGGTAGTGGTTGAGGGTCTCAAGTGAGTCTGAGTACAGGTAGCTCAGTAACTACGGTAGGTCGGTACAGTAGGAGCCAGCAGGGGAAGAGAAGGACGGGGGTTAGGGAGGATCGTAGTCCCAGAAAAGGTCACTCAGTTGAGAAGTATACTGCACCAGTTTCATGACCTCAAAGTCGAACTCGTAGTAAGGAAGGTTTCTTGTGGGTCCTGACTAGAGGAAGTCTTACCTGATCAACCTAGAGGAACGTCAAGTTCCCTAAGAGTTCTCAGAAGAGGTAGTGGTGTCAAGTTTTCGTAGTTAAGAAACCACGAGTCGAAAGAAGTGTCAGGTTGAGAGTGTAGGTATGTACTGGTGTCCTCTTTGGTATCGGAACTGATCTACCTGGAATCAGTCGTTTCATTAACAGAGACGAAAAGTTATACGATCGATCCAACCAGTATTGAAAAGAAAGTTCCTCATTCACAGAAAATTAAAGTACCGACGTCAGTGGTAGACGTCGCTCAAACCTCGGGTTTTTTTATTTCAGACTGTAACAAAGGGGTAGATAAACGGTACTTCACTACCCTGGTCTACGGTACTAGAAGCAAAAGACTTACAACTCGAAATTCGGTTGAAAAAAGTGAGAGGCGAAAGTGAAAGTAGCTCTCCGAAAAATCAAGGAGAAGTCAAGGATCGAAATCAAGGAAAGACGGTATTCCCACCACAGTATCCGACAATATTAAAGGGGTATAAAAGTAATTGTGAATCATAACAACAAAAAAAATTAAAAACGGTCTGACTACCCATATTTTACCATAAAGTAAAAATTATACTTACAGATACTAAAGACAATGTAAACTCGTAGAAAAGTGTACAAATAACCGGTAAACCAATGAAACAACTTAAAACAAAATTAAAGACAAGTAAAATTACAAATATGATAACTATCTTCAAACATACTTAAAATCTATAACTTGTCCCAGGGGAGTATCAAGTCAACCATCTCTTAGACAGGCGTTACGTCCTCTAGGACCAAACTAACGACCCAGTCCTTCTAGGTGACCTCTTTTCTATCCGATGGGTAAGGTCATAAAAACCCGAAGGAACACTGAGTCGACCATTTCTTAGTGGACATTACACCCTCTGGACCCAAGTTAGGGACCCAACCCTTCTACGGGAAACTAAAGATGTAATATTTATAAAAGAGGGTCAGAAATCAAATAGAAATTGAAACACCATGTAAAAAACAAAATCTCAAAATGTAAAACTGTACCAATTTAACTAGTCAGAAAAAGGAAACAATGTAAAATACGTACCAAATTCTTCCCGGGAAGTGAGTTCGTAATATTCGTAGCAAGAATGTAAAAGAAGGTTATGTAAATTTTAAATTAAAATAAGAAAAAAAATTGTGGTTTTTGTCAAACATAACCGTATATCGGTTAAGTGTTACAACACTATCAAAGTCCACTTGTCGTTTCCCTGAGTAGGTATGTGTGTGTGTGTAGAGGTAAGAGGGGGGTTTGGGAGGAAGGTAGGTCCGACGGTGTATTGTAACTCGTCTCAAGGTACACGATATATTATCCAGAAAGAACCAATAAGTAAAATTTATGTCGTCACGCATGTACTGGAAGGGTTTCAGGGATTGACAGGGAAGGTGGACCGTTGGTATTCAAACAAAAGATTCAGACACTCAGAGAAAAGACAAAACATTCATTTAAGTAAACATAGTAAAGAAAAATCTAAGGTACACATTCCTCATAGTATACTATAAAGAGGAAAAGACAGACTGAATGAAGTGAGTCATACTGTGAGAAATCCAGACAAATACAACGATGTTTACCGGAATAAAGTAAGAAAAATTACCGACTCATGATGAGGTAACATACATACATGGTGTAAAAGTAGGTAAGGAGACAGTTACCTGTAAATCCAACGAAGGTACAAAATCGATAACATTTGTCACGACGTTACTTGGAACTTCACGTACATAGAAAAGTCCGGTACAAAAAGAAGAAGATCATGAAGATTCAGAACATAAAAGATAAATCTAGAAAACAGGTAGACTTTAAATTGAAACACTTACTGTAATTCGATTCCTAGATTAAAATAAGAAAATCCACTTTTGGGTTAACAGTGGTAAAGATGTAATTAGGAAGACAAAGATGACTACACATTATACAGTAGACATCATGTGACATGAGGACATCTGTGTACTTAGACAAAACATAAAGACAAGGATATGGTCTAGATGTACCAGGATAAATGTACTGGAATAGTTTTGAAAATTATTCCATCCCTCTGAACGGTATGGATAAAAGAAAAGGTCTCAACGGAAATGGTAGGAATCTGAAATTATTCAAATCGTAATTAATGTAAAAATGAGTTTAACTTTAAGGATTCCGAAGGAAGAGAACATCCTTCTTGTCTTACACAAGTCCATAACCAAGACTTATTAGTTATCACAACTATTGATACACCGTAGATGACAAGCCCGAATTCTAAGTCCTGACGGAAATTCAGTCTCTCCAGTCCAAAAAGAATTTAAAATAAAAACCCCGGTACGGTACGTCGAACATCTTAGAATTAAAGGGCTTGTCCCTAACCTGGGTTCTGGAACCTCACTTTCATGTCTCAGAATTGACGATCTAGTGGCCTCTTAAGGCACCGTTCCGGTCTTAAATTTAGGATTAAATTTAGTCTATAAAAGACATTTATAATAAACTGGTTCCATAAAGGTACGGGATATTATATCATCCATCTTTACGATTGAACAATAAGTACACAGACTTGAATTCACTTAGTTTCACTAGTCTTTCTACCAACAAGGTCCACCAGAGACAAAATCAGTGATAACGACGTATTGATTAGTGGTATCACTGAGTTTTATTGTTAGTAAAATAATAAAGTGTACCAAAGACATCCAACTCAAACCTTCTTGACCAATAGAACCATAAAGATTCAGGACTAGAGAACACTTCGACCTACCTTGTCGTTCCCTGACCTCACCGACCCATGACCGGTCGTAGAGAAGAGATACAGTAGAAAGACACACCCGACCAAAACCGAAGAGTGTGTGTCATATCAACGAGTCCTGTGAGTAAGACGAGTGTACTGACGACTATCGAAGTTCTCCGTCTCAAGGTCGACTGCCGTCCTTACCGAAACGGAGAAAACTCCGTCGGAGTCTTCAGTTCGTCGTAGTGAAGACAGTGTAAGTCAACCAAAGTTTCACTCAGTGTTCGGACAGGTGTAAGGTCCTCTCCCTTTAATCTGAGGTTGAGAATTATCCCCTCACCGTTCCAAGACCTTTCCAAACTCCCCTCTATAATGTTGGTATAAACCTTTTGTGTCAAACGGTGTCAGAGACATAAATATTTACGTAGAACTCCATGAATTCACTAAATACTTTTATTTACTAAGTACTTTTGAACTTGTGACTGAATGTACAACTCCTGACGGACACACCATGTTATTTTTATAATATAAATTATGATATGTTTGTCACGTCTTTTCTAATCTATCCTCTTGACCCCTAATTTCGTCTGGTTCTTTCCGAAAACTTTTTCTCTTCTAACCCCGACCCATACACCCTGACCTATATTCCCTTACAAGTTCCTAACCCTGTGATGAACTTATGTTTCCTTCCCTACTCACGAACCACACTCTCCGTACATTCTTCGGAACGTATGGGTGTCGTCTTTCTTATTCTCGTCATTAGTTCTCTCTGGTCCACTTTTTCACGGAGTTTTTGTCTTAGTCATTATCTTCCTTTATCTGGTAACGTCGAAAATCGAGTAGAATGAAATTATGACAAGACCCTAGTTGAAAATTTGTATGATTTACTTCGTAAAATTGAACTTAAAAGGACTCTATACTAATACTAAATCGTTTTAAATTCACACTTAATTAGAACAACGTCACAGGACACGGTCGTACAGCTCCCTTCAGTAAATGCCGAGAAGGATCGAGAGGAGAGTGTCAATGCTACCTGACCGTCAGTTAGTTCATTCGTTAGTCTGATAATTTATTTTCCGTCCAAAATCTCGAGAGTATGACGGTCATTTAAATGTCATAAGGATATAATATGAAACTAAGAATACACATCTATCATTATTTCATATTTTCCAAATAAACCACTTCTCAATACACAACTTCACTATTAATAGAAATAAACTCTAAACAAAAGATAGTCTAAGGTCTTTCCTATACTACACGTTCATAAAACAGTAAAACGATGACTCTTTAATAAAATATAGAGTAAATACACTGAGTAACTTGACCTAAATGTATATTCGTTTCGACATACTATCTGACGTCAGGTACCCCAGTGTTTTCAGTCTGTACTGAACCGTTCATTTGTTGTTGTCACAAAGTAAGGTATTACTTCTATCAGATCTTTATTATAACAAAAGTTCAAAATTTTATCTCTGAGGGAATCTTTATTTATAAAGTAAAATACAAGTGTGGTGAGTACTCTGTAAAATGACATATCCATAAAATTTTTTGAACCAAAAAAAAAACTTTCAGTCTAAAAAGAGATGCACACATATAAAAATCAGATTGTCAAATAGGGTAAAAAACCGATATCAGGGTATTGAGTAGGGATTTATGTTACATTACCTATCGAAACTTCAGTCTCACGATAGGTCCTTTGAAGATTCTTGTACCCCCTTTTCACTTTATTTAACGATGATTCGGGACAGGATCGAACTGGAGGAAGACGGGACATTTTTGGTTCTGGTTCCATATATCATTAGTCAACACGTGATACGACTCTAGAAATGTTTGTGTCGTAAAATATCTTCTGCTTTACAAATTTTGAGAAATCACACTAGTACATGGAACACTTACCCCTTCGGACCAAAGGTCGGACACAGATATCATGAAAGTGGCGACTTCTCCCATCACTCCCGGAGTTTCCACGATACTCAAGGTGTCTCTGGGTACCTTCTAGGTCACTAAATTAATATAATAATACCGAAGATTCACTAAAATTTCAGAGAAACAAAAGTCCATTTTTATCGTCTGATTTTTATCCGAATTCATAAAATTGACTTAAACTTACTAGTAGAGGATTATAATCCTTTAGTTTGAATCCCCATCTGTTAACTCTTTTTCTCCTGTAAATTTAGGAAAAACACCCAAAAATTTTCCATAATGAGTTCAAGTAAAATTTACTCAGTCAATATCATTTTGAAACAATTACCTTATAATCGAATGTACTATCAACAAAATCAGATAACTACTTTACTAAAAAACGGGATCTTCTTTCGGACGGAAGGACGGTATATATCATTTAAGTCAAAGTAAAAAAAGACTCGGAATCAAACCTACAGGTATTCCTTAATTTAATATCAAAAAGTCGATCATAACTTTGCAAACCTACGTAGTCCCAATGTCAAAATATCACATATAGTCTTAGTCTTCGTCAGGGTCAAGATCCTCAAGTAGACTACTTCTGTCAGTGTTGTGAACGTTTTTAATGAACGACTTCCATGCAAAAGTGTCACAACTACTGGTTTTTACCTCTTATCGGATTTGTAGAGTTCTTTTATAATATTCTTCCTACGATGTCCTTTAATAACATATCGGTGATTAATACTACTACATCGTCTCACAAAGCTTTACTGTAGGTCTTTACAAATGTGATTTAAATCACTATTTCGTCCAGTGTCTTACAAAAGATGATAATGGTATATTATGACTGAAATAAATAGAAATTTGTTGTCACCATTTATTCTGTACAACTCTCATATGACAAACCCTTCACTCTGCTCCCACTAACAATAAAAGAAGAAAAACAAATAGACACAAAAATTCAAAAAGGTTTCCACTGTATCTTTATTCACAAGAAAATTATTCTTTTCAGATTTTATGAAAAAAATTTCGTTCCACTAGAATCGTACAAACACAGTAAGACTATGAAGAGTAACGTCAAGTGGTCCTAAAAAAAAAATTAATTAATTAAATCAAAACCGATACGAACCCCAAAGAGATCAACACTGATCACTTCCGATGAGAGATCAACATGACATGCCCGAAAAGTAAAGCCCCCGAAGAGAATAACGTCTCGTACCTGAGATCCGTACGTCCGAAGTCACCAACACCGTGCACCCGAATCATCAACACCGAGTACCCGAGATCTCGTACCCGAGTCATCAACACCAGGTGTCCGACTCAACGGGACACCGTACTCCCTAGAAAGACCTGGTCCCTAATTTGGGCACATGGGATGTAACCGTCCACTTAAGAATTGGTGACCTGGTGGTCCCTTCAGGGTCAAACCGTCAAAAATTTACACGAAACTCTCACTTCCATCACCCATTAACACGTCATCCCAAACACGAATGTAAGTAGTACATTCACTAATTTTCCAAAATTTTATTACGTATAATTTACAAAATTTTTTGAATTAGTTGTATTTTCCAGTGTCAAGGATGTTGAAGAACAACGGAATATGTATTAAGATCTATCGTAATAGTATAGAGAGAAAAGTGTAATGAGTAGGTGAGACACCCGGCTCCTGTAATCTCTGTACCACTCTCCCATTGTCCGTCCTTCCGGTCCCCAGAGGTTTACCTCCTTTATCCGACGTTCACAGTCTGTAAAAAGAGAGAGAATTCACCGTCCTCCTTTGTTTGATCGTTATAAAAAAAGGAAGAGATATGTTTAAATTTTCCGCCAGTATAACGGTATTACTGTGGACCAAAGTGGACTTCAATTGATATGAGTTTGGAACTCAATTGGTTACGTAAAAAAAATACCTTTACAAACAGAATTCGATACAATTACATGATACGTAAATGGGGTTTGAGACAGAAGTTCAAGACGGATTATCGAGTCTTGGATTGAACTGTTTGGTCATACAATATGAGTCTGTAACAAGGGGATTAGATACATTTACTTTGATAAACATACCATTAGACGGGAAGATGTTCTAAGTTCAGTTAGCAAAATACCGGGACCTACTTAGCAGACCACGGTTCTAATAGGGTTTTATGTAAAATACTTACTCCCCGGACCACGGTAAAACTCAAAATTCTGTAAGGAAAGGAAGTAATTGTTCCGACGATCACTGACATATTGTAGGTCGACTTCTGATCGTCCCCCATGAGAAAGACGGAGGAAGACTACGGATACAGTCTTCGAAAGAGATAGAAGAAATATGACATTATTTTGAAATAATGTGTTTTCGAGACTCGCTAGTTCGGAGCAGAGACCGGGAATTAACTTAAGAAGAGGAGGCCTCCGGTTCTTAGGGCCGCCGAAAAGCACCCAGTTGTTGTTGGAAAGCTACGACGAGAGGAAAGAAGGGGAAGATGGAAACCTGAAAAAAGTCGATTTTACAATGAAAATTTAACAGGTCCAAACGAAGACAAAGGATTAGTCTTAATAGACAGTACAAAATAAATATCCAGTATAGACTATTTTGGTTGTTTGTCGTGAATATAAAAATTACTATTACATTTATAACAAGTTGTTTCTTAGTTGAGTCCACTAGCCTACGGTTCTCTTCCTTTACATTAAAGACACTAACCCAACTCAACAAAACAACCAAAAAAAGGGGGGAATTTCCTTTTACTGGGTTCGTAGTTTTAGTTTTACCTAATAGAAACCCTGAAGGGACGACCAGGTCACCAATTCTTAGACGGAAGGTTACGTCCCTCGCACCCAAACTAGGGATCAGTCTCTTGATTCTAGGGTGTACGATACCCTGTCGATTCGGGCACCCGGCGGTGATGACTCGGGTACACGGTGTTGATTCTATGTCGGTTTGTTTAAAAAAAAAAATTTTCTCTCTTACAAAAAATTTTTACCTAATAGAAAAGAGCACGAAGTGACTTAATAGGGTATAAAATTGTACGAAGTATAAACCTGAAATTGGAACAACGAATCGCGAAAAGGTTGAGAAACATTAGAAAAATAGATATCACGAGACCTTTTCAAACTCAGATAGACTAGTGCAGAAGTAGGACGAACTGTGAGAGAAGGTGAGATCTTATAGGGGAAAGACAAAAGAGACAAACAAGAAGAACAGTCCAAGTAGGTAAGTCAACGAACAGGAAGTGGGAACGAAAATAAAAAAAAAAATTATAAATAAATAAATTGACGTGTCCCAGAATAAACACCATGTATCCTAGAAGCAACACCACGGGTCCCAAGAACTCCGTGGTCCCGAAGAGAGATCAACACCGTGAACCCGACATCTTGTGTCTCCGAGTCGTCAACGTCGTCCGTTCAAGAGATCAAAACGTACACCCGAATCAACGAGGCTCCGGACCCTAGCTTGGGTGCAGGGGGCTTAACGTTCTGCCTAAGAATTGGTGACCTGATGGACCCTTAGGGGGGTGGGAAACAAAAGAAATACGAGAAGAGATCTAAAGAAACAAAAAAACGAACATAGGGAAGACATTTACAAACGAAAAATATATGCAGAAATTGAAAGGACTAAAGTGTCAACACAAAAGGTTATCAAAGAAAAAATATCGTCGAATAAGAACAAAATACTTCAATTACAAAAGAGTCTTTGATAATCGAATAAAAAAAATTACGAGAAGAGGAAAAACTTAACAACGGTAAAATAGGAGTTGATAGACTACTCCTTACTCTTTAAACTTCATCCATCCCATCCAAAGGAAACGATAAAGAATCCATCCTCAAAAAGAAGTTTTTCGGAGCAGTGACCAAAACTGATAGTCTAAAACGAAATACTTACACAAAAAATTAAACTAAACCCGAGGAGTCCACGGTCCTACTCTTCGGAATACAGCCTCGAGACTGAGGGGAGACCTGTGAAATCGAAGGAAGTGTCTCATCTACCAGATAAAGGAACCTTGTCACGAGACCAAAACAACCCACCCCTTCGGACTACCCACGGGAGTAAGAAGATGGAAGGACAGATGGGTGGAAGGTTTATTAAAGACTTATCGACAAGTCACCGAACGAAAGTCAACTAATAGGACAAAACAAAACCGGTAGGTGAGGGTCAAAAGTAAGAACGGTCGAGGTTGAATCTTCCGAGAGACCCCGACTCTTGTAACCGAGGATGAAGAGAATATGGACACATTTAAAAAGGACACACACAAGACCTTAAGTAGTATAGAATAGGTATTTATGAAAGGGTAAAAGATAAAAGATTTTAAAGTATAGAGAATGAACAACTACCATGGAGGTGTGTTGGAGTTTAAAGGGAAATGAGAAAATTACTGACAGTAGAATCACGTGTAAAACTACCCTTCCATCCGATTACGTACACGGATAAGACGACAGAAATTAACCTTTAACGGCTTCATCAAAATCTATGTGACAACTTGGAAAAATTTGATTTCCTTACGGGAAATAGATCGAACCGTGGTACACCTGGGACTTATTAATTATACAACTTCTTCATTGGATCTCAGTCATATTCATGACTGACTTTTGACAAATTGAAAAATCTTATGTCCTCAACTACAGACTACTAGTCGCTCTTCGTCCAGCCTAAGGTGCTTGTTATCTTACACTCGAACAAGTACTAGAGCACCTATCGACACAGGGTCCTCTGTGTCACTGATAGTGACCTCAACAGTTTCAGAGGTTACGACTCCTTCCACACCATATTAAAAGGAGTTAAACTGACAGAGAGTCATCAAACAGTCGTAAGTAGAAAAGGGAAAATTTCTATAAAGACTTAAAGGTCATTAAATTTCTTGAGGAACTAAGAATATATCCACTTTGAAAAGGAGATTTTAGTTCCAAATAAATCATTATATTGAATCGTACGGAAAGAAAATGTAAGATGAACTTAGACATCCCTTTTACTTTTATGGTTAATGACATAAAAACATGAAACTTTAAATGTCCAAGAGCTTTATTCTTACTGTTTACGTACAAGGAAAACATGTAACTTCGTTTAAGACAATCGTTATTGTTTCCTGTCTTTTGTTTCCGAAGGCTCCTACCTACATTCGTACCTCGTAACTACCTCAAGAGTGAATTTCTGGAAATACGGTAGGTCCTCTAAGTCAGACTTCTTTTGGACAAATTTGAGTAACAGTTCATACATACTCTAATAGAGTTCAAGACAAAATAGTAAATGTACAACCCCCACGAAAACTGATGGTCATTAACTTTTGGTCAGTTTTACCAACGTTTAATGTTAAGTAATCTGTAGAAATCACCTCTTCCGTAACCGTGGGGTGAGGTCATGAGAACGGACCTCTTAGGGTACCTACCTCCTCGGACCATCCGACGTCAGGTACTCCAGCGATTCTCAACCTGTACTGACTCGCTGAAGTGAAACTGAAAAGTGAAAGTACGTAACCTCTTCCTTTACCGTTGGGTGAGGTCATAATAACGGACCTCTTAGGGTCCCTGTCCCCTCGGACCACCCGACGGTAGATACCTCAGCGTGTCTCAGCCTGTGTTGACTTCGTTGAATCGTTGTCGTCGTCGTCTGTAGAAATCTGGACACGTCGGTTCAATTCCCACTTGACATATGTATTATAAATTTCTTCCCTGTTTTAAAGTATAAGTATAAACTTGACTTTAAAGTATAAGTCAAGTTTCTTAATCTTATGTATTCCGGTATATACTTATATACTTCATAATCCAACTTATATTTCTTCATAAAAGGTAAGTAGTTAACATATTAGGATAAGTTTGTTTTTCCCGTTCCACCTTCTCTATCTTAAGTCGATAAACGAGTAAAAACATATCGGACACTCGATTCTATCCAAAAATACAAAAAAGTACTGACTTCTTTTAGTTTTCTTATAAAGTCCTGTGTTTTAATGTGCTTTCAGTCTAAAACGACAGGTGTTTAATTGAAAATAACCTTGTATCGGTGTGAGTAAGTAAATGTATCATAGACTGACGAAAACTCGATGTCACTGTCTCAACTCATCTACACTATCTCTGCCCAGTGTCTATAAAAGACAAACATGGAAATGTTTATTCTAACGACTAGAGATCAACTTTGTCATTCCTTTTAAGAGTGTAATTGACCAATGAGTTGTCTTCTCAGTACCTTAAGGTTTCATTAAAGTTAATCTACATACATCTCCCAACAAATGAAAATCTTTCGTTCTTTCTCTCAGTGTATCTTCAGTGAATGATGACTCTTCATCAAGTCTTATCAAAAATAAAGACAATAACAGGATGTTATCTCTTCTTTGTTGCATCTCCATGAAAACGAAATCACCAATGTTTGCAAAAATCCCTCTATATTTGGCTTCAATCTCAGAACGAAGTCGGTGAAGGCCAACATTAGACCCCGTAAATTAAAGACGAAGTAAAAATAGAAGATTTCATCTTTATTATTATGGACGGAGTCTTACAACAAGATTTCTAATTTACTCTAAAGTAATATATGAATTGTACCAATTGTGTTACACGACAATAAAACCGTCAAAAAACCTATTAAAACTTCTTTATCTTTTACTCTCTGACTTATCATCTATACGGTTTGTCTCCAGTTCTGGACTCTAAAACTTCACGTAACATAATCTTTTTAACTAGAACAGCAAATCGGAAACCTGAGATCCTCTTAAACTGTGAAAAAAGACGGAAATTATACAATTAATCGTTCGACCCTTTTCATATCAAAGGATCTCCCAACAAACAAGAATTTGGGAGTTTCTATAGGAAACTTATCTATCGGTAGGTTTGGGTAGGACCATCTATCCCAAGGGACTCGATCCCTCTGAGACCACTAGACCACCATTCACCACCTCACTACTCACCAGACATCGTCCACTGGTGCCTTGAGGGACCAACTCCTGGTTTTGTGGAGAAACCGTAGACAATGGTTAATTTTATTGTCACTTGTACACGTCACCAGGAAAAAGACGGCATGAATTACTTCATGAATACAATCATATTTTTTGAACCCTAAAGAAGGATGTCAAACGAAAATGGAAAGTCAAGATTTAAATCTTAAAAAGTACCGAGAGGTAAACAAGTAGAACGTCCCTAACCGTTTTCGACGGATAAAACCATTTATTTCAAAATAATCTTGTGTCGGGATGGGTAATTAAACGTTTAATAACTAACAACGAAACTACTTTCAACCCATCAATA
Organism: Capra ibex; assembly: GCA_006410555.1. Classification (NCBI taxonomy): domain Eukaryota; kingdom Metazoa; phylum Chordata; class Mammalia; order Artiodactyla; family Bovidae; genus Capra; species Capra ibex. The sequence goes on from SJYO01050271.1 coordinate 789,813, forward strand.
CTGGGTCTATCATTTTCACTTTGATAAATAAAAGACCGAGAAATACTTTTTACAACAGTTGGGAAGTCAAGTCAAGTCGAGTCAGATCAGCGAGTCAGCACAGACTGAGAAACACTGGGGTACTTGGTGTCGTGCGGTCCGGAGGGACAGGTAGTGGTTTGGGCCTCAGGTGGGTTTGGGTACAGGTAACTCAACCACTATGGTAGGTTGGTAGAGTAGGAGACAGCAGGTGAAGAGGAGGACGGGAGTTATAAAGGGTCGTAGTTTTAGAAAAGGTCACTCAGTCGAGAAGCGCAGTCCACCGGTTTCATAACCTCAAAGTCGAAGTTGTAGTCAGGAAAGTTACTTTTGAGTCCTGACTAGAGGAAATCCTACCTGACCAACCTAGGGGAACAGTTGGGAACGATCTAATTGTTTACCTTCGGAAACTCTTCTCTCACCTCTTCTGTTTATCTTCCGACAAAATCAAATCCAAGGAAGTCTTTGTCACTAAACGTATTCACACCAAATAGACCCTCTAAGGGGGGTCTTTATGACTTTCCCCTTACTCTTTCACTCTCTCTCTTCCCTCCGTTAGTCACAGACCACGGAATTACTTCCGAATTAGAAAAGACTCCGGAGACCCTGTGAACCAAATTCTGGATCGGAGTCATTAAAAGGTAAATTCCCAGATCTAAACCTCGACGAGGACTCTTATAATCTGTACGGTCGTGAAGACAAGACGGGTCGGACGGACGACGATTAGGAAGACGTCGGTATCTTTCGGAAAACCGTGTGTCTACGTCAATCAACGAACCATCCTCCACTCGTCACTAGACGTCCTCCTACGACTTGTTACTAACGGTTCCCCCTTACCGTCCTATGGTTGAAACACAAATGTATATAATTGTCTCTATTTTACAAAGTCTTAAATAAGGACTGACTGAATAGGGACAGGAAAAACAAGGACAAATATGTTGATTGTCTACACTCTATGAAGAAATATAATTTACATTATGAAGTATACAAGTATATACTGGAATAAATAAGACTAAGAAACTTGACTTTTTTACTTTAAAATAAGAAAGAAATTTATAACACATGAGTCAAGTGGGAAATCAGAGGAAAGTTACTGAACCGATGTGTTCAGATATTTCTACAGATAAGTATATTTTCTATTAAGAAATGGGATTTCATAATCACACGTCTTATTGGGTATGAGTACTAATACTAAAAAAACAAAAAAACCGGCACGGTGTGTCGTACGTCTTAGAATCAAGGGGTTGGTCCCTAGTCTGGGGACTACACCATAGAATTGGTGATTTGACGGTCCCTTCAGGGATACTACGTAAAATATCCGATCATTACCTTTACGAAATATTCATAGGACAGAGGGAATGTGTCTGGGTTAAAGATTTCATAAGAAGAGAAATATCTAAGTAGTTCTTAAAACTATTTAAATAACAATCTTATTTTAAAGAACTCGACAAACCATGATTCATTTCATTGAATTCATCTAACATTTCATCTAGAAGAAATAGTGGACTTTTACACTCAATCTTAAATATTTAGTATAAGACAAAAAGTCGAGCGAAACGGGACAGTAAAAACCAGTACTTCATTCATAAAATAAAGTAAAATGAGTTTTTATGTATTTAAATCGTTTTTATCTTATATTTCTAAAACGTTTTTATCATTAAAGACAACCGGGCAATAAATATCAAATTATACTTAGTAATAAGAGGTATTTATTTACTACACTCTCTCTTTGGTGTCAGGGAACATTCTGTCTCGAAGGATGGTTAATCTCAATTATCCCTACCTGAAGAAAATTTCACTGAGACCTGTGTCATCTACCATTTCGTCCTCGATTGTTTATGAAGAGTCCAAACACCTTATCTAAGTTACGGACCGTTCCATCCAGAAGTGAGTCACTGAAAATGCTATGGAATAAAATATACGAAAGATTAGTAAATGTAATTTCTTCACATAAAAATCTCAAAAGCATCCTTTTATCTTTTCGTTTTACGTCAGTAAATTTTTTTTTTTAGGGGCGTGCTTACAACATTTATGTCCTCCTCGTGGGGAAAACGATCAGTAGAAACAAAAAGAAAGAACAAAAGGGGAGAGAGAAGAAAGTGTAAACTCGAACAATTTCGTCCAAACCGTAATCGTGAGAAACCTCCTTCGGTCTTTATACGTCTACTGTTTTTGTCTTAAGGTTAAGCTCCTCTGGGGGTACAGGAACAACAACCTCTGGGTCCGAACCCTTTTTCAGTCTACGATGTCCATCCTTTAGTCTATAAATCCTAGACTGGAAAACGAATGTTTTATCAGAGGACAGTGTGTCCGACATGTTCGTATGACGAGACAATTCTACAGTCGATAACATTTTATAATTGGTAAAGGGATTGAGGATAAAAAGAAATTAATTTTTTTTTATGCTAAAGAAAGAAAAGAAAAAATTTTATAAATAAATAAATTAAATAAACCGACGTGACCCAGAATCAATACTGTAACCCATACACCCTAGAAATCTACGTCGTACGTTCTAGGTCAAGGAACTGGTTCCTAAATTGAGCCCCCAGGGGGGAGGCGACGTGACCCTCTTACTTCAGAATCGGTGACCTGGTGGTCTCTTCAGGGAGATTGGAAAAAAACATAGGTCGTAACGAAATGGTCAGAAATAACAACACTGGAGTGGATACCTATCTTATCAAGGTTCTTTCATTTCGTCCGAGTGGGTTATAGAGAAATATGTTGGTATATTTGTGACTTAATCCGAAATTCTTATCAGACTATTTATACTATCCAGTTAGGACAGGTAGAGGTGACGAAGAAAGACTCAGATTTTATTCCTTTAAGGGTACTGGTTATACAACAAGCAGGGGTGCTAAAATCGACACGGATAGTCTCGGATCATCAAGAGGGGTACGACGGGATCTTCCACGTCGGAAACCTTACGAACACGAACCTCACTGTGGACGGTTCGGTTACATTCTTACCAATCCTTGGGATAGTGATAGTCGAAACCTCGAAAAACTTTTATGACACCGGAAGGGGCTATAATTCTTAATTCTTAGAGAACTTATTCCCAGAATCGTAGATGTACAAATATTGGTGTCCACTAAGACTTCACGTCGGTCTTAATTTTTGAGACCAGAAGAGTAACATAATACTTGGATGACAGGTAGTCTTAGTAATAAGGGACACCGACCCATAATCAATAAATAAAAACAAGATAAGTAAATTTCAAAGTATATTTAGTGTTGATCAAATAACATAATGTTCGATGGACCCACCATGGACCTTTCCCTGAAACCCTTACGATCAATACAACAAAGAACTATACCTACAGTCAACGTACCTTTAAACAACTTGACATGTCAATATACATGATATTAATACATGTAATATAAATTTATTCTTCATATGAAGTTTTTTAGTGAGTCAATAGTAAAATTAAAGATTAGTCTATAAAAATTTTAGGACACAAAAGTATAAAACAAACAAACCGGTCAACCCGGTTGAAAAAAAATAAGACAAGACTTGAGAACGACGTCCGGACTATTGACTCTGTGTCTCATAGGTCAATATCCACTTTGTCTCATCTACCATTTTTACTTTTGTCATATGAATCCATTCCATACGCCCATTTTCACACACACCCTTAGACTTAAAGTACATTCAGACGATCGGGGTGATTCGGTTCCCAAAATTTTTAATCCGATTATGATTGTCAATACTACCTCTTCTGAGAACTCTCGGGAAACCTGACATTCCTCTAGGTCGGTCAGGTAGGATTTCATCTAGTCAGTACCCACAAGTAACCTTCCTGACTACAACTTCGACTCTGAGGTCATGAACCGGTGGACTATGTTTCTCGACTGAATAACCTTTTCTGGGACTACGACCCTTTCTAACTTCCGTCCTCCTCTTCCCTTGCTGTCTCCTACTCTACCAACCTACCGTAGTGGTTGAGTTACCTGTACTCAAACCCACTTGAGACCCTCAACCACTACCTGTCCCTCCGGACCGTACGACACCAAGTACCCCAGCGTTTCTCAGCCTGTACTGACTCACTGACTTGACTCGTCAATACTCAACAAATATAAAAATTTGATAAAAGGAGACTGGTAAATCATTCGGTTGTATAAGAGTTTGATTGTTGATTCCTTAATGTTCATTGTTTTTATTACTATCGATGGTAAATAAATCGATCCGTGGTTTCGGAGTGAATCCAACACACGATATAGTCAGGTCTCATGTGACAACTGTATCATCCCATTCGTCACGGATGATCCCGATACTCCACGTGTCTCCACATGTCACCGGAACGTGTTCCGTGTATAATATACGGTACATGGTCCCATTCACGGAACGTATATACTAGAGTAAATTGGGAGTTCTGTCATACATTATTTTGTATTCCTTCGACTCCAAAGTTCTCTCCAAGTTCTCGTCGTGGTGGTCATCCACGTACTATCTCGGTTCTGGACAAATTTGTCCAGACGGACTGAGGTCTCCAGGTACGAAAATCGAGAACGTGATGAATTGATGAAAAGACACATGACAATGGAACAAACTTCCACTTGTGATAATTCGGTAAAATAATGGACCACAAATTTCTTCGTGACCCCAAAGACTTTGATTTTAATCATGAATGTATAAACGATAATATTGAACTTTACTTCGTATTCAATGTTAACACATAAGTATACTTGTACCTGAAATCTTAGTCCGACGAACCCAAACTAAATTAGGATTGGAGTGTGGAAGTATCGACACACTCAATGAGAGAAGTTTGGAATCAAGATGTAGTCATCGTCCACATATTATGACTTATTATGAGAATGACACCACCACTTCTAACATACCCTTTCGAAAATCTTCTTACTGACCGTATATCGATTACGAACACTCGGTGATGACATAATAAAGGGAAAATGAAACTAAGAAAATTTGAGAGGTAAAGAAATCCGTCATACGTCACAACGAGGTGCACCACACATACAAACACCATTATGGTGTTGGTGAAGACCAAACTGACATTGAGAAAGTTTTCTATCAAGGAGACCTCTAAAACGAAACCTTCGACCACGGGACCATGAACCACTAGTTCCATTCTCCGGTTTCTTCTATGATTATTATTAAGACCCCCAAAAAATTTCAGAAAAGAAAAAGTTAATGAAAGAAATGTAAGACAAGGTTCTCAGTAAACCTGTCGTGAAAGGGTTGGTCACTCAACTCTTACTCACGGTTTTTTTGATCTTTATGGGTAGAGTAACAAAACACAAAAGTCCTATACTGTTTATTAAAAAGATTCTTTAGATCAACCTTCCGAGTCGTCCTTCTCTACCTGTCAACCCGAAACGACGGTCAAAGAGAAACACTACAAAATTGGGACAACCCTTTTGTACATGGATACATACACAGTCCGTCACACACGGGTCTAAGATCAGGTCGACTCTAGTAAGGAAGGTCAAACGGTCGTTACAGCGCAAAGATTGAGGTCACTGACAGTCGGTACAAACCGTGTCGACTAGTGACGTAGTTACCTTATGAAATAGAGGAACCAAAGATCCTGTGACGTGAGACGACTAAAAGAAGAATGAAATGAGTGACAACTCAGACAGAAATGAACAAGAAGTAGAAGGGTTGGAGAATTGACCGACCGAGGAGTCTCATGAATCAAAAACATCATAAAGGAACAGTCGGACATGAGAAGACGAAGCAATAAAATAGATCAAAGTACCGAGAAGTGGATGGATATACGACTTCAAAAGGACTAAATACAAAGAAGAGGGAACTTGAGGTCCGTATATATAGGGAAACGGATACGTCACAGAAACGTTGAAAGAGTTTGGATCGTACAGGTTTCGGTTTTAGAACTAGAAAGGGAGAGTCATTTACTGTCAAGGTAGGAAGACAAACCAATATAGTCCTTTGTACTTCTGTAAGAACTAAAAAAAGAGTATGGAGTGTAGGTCCGACAGTCGTCTGAAACAAACGAGATGGAAGATCTATGGTGAATTGGTGACGACGCCGTGGTAGTAGAGAGCGCACCGAATAATGACACTAGAGGATTAACCGTACGGACACTGGTGGGAACGAGAAAGATAACAAACATTGTTCCGTCTCGTTAGGGTAATTTTGAATCTAGTGTAACAAGAAGGTAAGTTTTGGGAGGTCACGGAAGGGTAGAGTGAACCACTTTCGGTCCAAACTGTCACTGTGTCTACGCGAAATTAGTGGTAAAGTATAAGACCGGAAATTAGTGGAGAAAACGGAGTAATAGATGGGAAAAAAAGTGAGAATAATGGAGAAGAGGTCGATGTATCCGGAGGAACGATATGGAACTTCATATCGTGGTCGTGAGGTCCGTACAGTACAAGGGTGTAGTGTCAGAAACATGAAACCTTGGAAGAATGAAGTCTATCAGACGTCCCGAGAAAGTTAAAAAAACAATCTTTCTGGGGTCACACTGGAAGGGAATTGTTGTGTAAAATGTGTCATTAGGGGTGGGAGTGACTGGGACAAGAGGAATAGGATGAGATGCAGAGAACACTCTCGTGAAAAATGGACGAGTATATGGTATACCAAATGAAAAAAAATAACAGACGGAGGTTGCGACTTGTCTTACATTGGAAGTGTCGTTCCTGTCTATTAAAACAGAAACGTCACAATATAGGTGTACGGATCTTATATCACAACAACAAATCAGCTATTCAGTACAGGTTAATAAAAGATGGGGTACCTGACGTCGTACGGTCCGAGGAGACAGAAGGTGACAGAGGTCCTCAAACGAATTTAAGTACAGGTGACTTAACCACTACGATAGATTGGTGGAACAGGAGACGGCGAGTAAAGAGGACAGAAGTTAGGGTCGTAGTCGAGAAACGTAATCCACCGGTCTCATAACCTCGAAGTCGTTGTCAGGAAGGTTACTTATAAGTCCTGACTAAAGGAAATCCTAACCGACCAAACTAGAGGAACGTCAGGTTCCCTGAGAGTTCTTAGAAGAGATCGTGGTGTCAAACTTTCATAGTTAAGAAACCGTAAGTCGAAAGAGATACAAGGTCGAGAGTGTAGACATGTACTGATGACCTTTTTGTCATCGAAACTGATATGTTTGGAAACAACCGTTTCACTACAGAAACGAAAAATTATGTGACAGATCAAAACAGTATCGAAAGGAAGATCCCTCGTTCGTAGAAAATTAAAGTACCGACGTCAATGTCAGACGTCACTGAAACTTCGGGTTCTTTTATTTTAGACAGTGACACACACACACACACACACACACACACACAATCATCGAGTAAACCCAGATAATCCCTGGGGTACCTGACATCGGACGGTCCGAGGAGACAGGTACCCTAAGAGGTACGTTCTCATGATCTCACCCAACGGAAAAGGAGGAGGTCCCTAGAAGTTCTGGGTCTCTAACTTGGGTACAGAGAATCCGGAGGACGTAACCGTTCGTCCAAGACATAATAGACTCGGTGGTCCCTTCGGGATTTTAGACAGTGACGAAGATTAAAAAGAGGTAAACGGTACTTCACTACCCTGGTCTACGGTACTAGAATCAAAAAACTTAGAACTCAAAATTCGACCGAAAAAGTGAGAGGAGAAAGTGGGAGTAGTCCTTCGAGAAATCAAGGAAAGGTGAAAGACAGTGACCTCACCATAGTAGATGTATAGAACTCCAACAACTATAAAGAGGGTCATTAGAACTAAGGTCGAACACTTAGTAGGTCGGACCGTAAAGTGTAAGACATAAGACGTATATTCAATTTATTCGTCCCACTATCACATGGCAGAACAACATGAGGAAAGGGTCAAAACTTGGTCAAAAAACAAGACACAAACCAAGATTGACAACGAAGAACTGTACGTATGGTCAAAGAATCCTCTGTCCATTAAACCAGACTATAAGGGTAGAGAAATTCTTAAAAGGTGTAAAACAACATTAGGTGTGTTAGTTTCCGAAATCGATTCAGTTAATTCGTCTTTATTTACAAAAAGACCTTGAGAGAACGAAAAAGGTACCAGGTTCTTATAACTGTTAAACTAGAGACCAAGGAGACGGAAAAGATTTAGGTCGAACATGTAGACCTTCAAGAGTCAAATACATGACGACTTCCGATCAAACTTCCTAAAACTCGTATTGGAATGATCGTTCACTTTACTTCCGTTAACATGCTATCAAACTTGTAAGAAACTGTAACTGGAAGAAACCCCAACCTTACTTTTGACTGGAAAAGGTCGGGACACCGGTGACTACTCTAAAGGTTTAAACGACTGTATAACTCACATCGTGAAATTGTCGTAGTAGAAAACCCGAAACTTCGTCGAGTTGACCTTAAGGTAGTTGAGGTGGTCGAAACAAAAATCATTAAGAAAGAGTCCCGACGAACTGAAGTATGAGGTCCTCCAGACCGAGATCCACTGACTATTATGGTAGTACCAATAGGTCCAATAATTCTGGAAAAAACATATTAAGAAAACACATAAGAACGGTGGAGAAGAATATTTTTCGTAAATCATTTATAAACTACTTAAGTATTTAAGATTTTGTAAAGGGACCAATAACATATCGAGTAATCTTCACTGTCATAAAAATGATTCAATCGTCCATTTCTTTTATTTGTCCTTCTCCGATGAGTCTGCCATTTCTTACATAGACGTTACGTCCTATGGATCCAAACTAGGGACCTAGTCCTTCTGGAGGACCTCTTCCTTTATCGTTGGGTGAGGTCATAAAAAGGACCTTTAAGGTACCTGTCTTCTCGTACCACCCGATGTCAGATGTCCCAACGTTTCTCAGTTTGTTGACTCGTTGATTGTGAAAGTGTGAAACAATTTGACAGTCTAGAAGGTAATTTTTCTTCAACTTCCACCATGTTACAAATCGATACGTCTAGCGATTACCCTAAATTCTACGTCACAATTTTAAGGTACCGGTAGAGAAAGTTTAGATACATCTATTCGGTTCGTAATACTACCATTTTTATAGTACCATTTTTATATATATTGACAATTTTATGTTTTCTTATAATCAGTTGTCTCTGGTCTAAGATCTTTGTTTACATTAGGATGGTTTATTATTTATCCTAGGATGATTTTAGAAATGACTTCTGAAAGTCCCCTTTTTTACTCTTTATCTCGACAAAATATAAAGGGAAGAAGTTATAGACTACTTTACTGGTTTTTTAACAAACTTTTGTTCGTTGTTCTATATATAGTTAACATCTGTTTGATCGTTGTCGAATTTTGCAAGTATTAAATTTGAAATACGAAATTTTGGTCCCTGACCGTTTGAAATCAGGTGTCTAGTTGGGTGAAAGTCGGACAAAATCACATCAGGTGTTCGATAAAATAAAAAAAATTAGAAAAAAATGAAAAGCAAAAAAAAAAAACAAACAAACTGCCGTAACCCAGAAGTAACGGAGGACTCCCGAAAGAGATCAACGGCGTTCGTCCCCCGATGTAAAATCAACACCACACTCCCGAAGAGTAACGCCACCGAAGAGAACAACGTCTCGTGTCCCATACACCCAAAGTCATCAACACCACACAGCCGTGTCCGATAAAATTTCCTGACATTTCTTGTTTATTTTTTGAGATCTTATACACTGTTCTGACATACACCGGGTGTTTTTGTAGTTTTAAAGTAGACGGGCAAGTATCCTTTTCAAACGGTTGAGGACGAAATTTGAAACTTTTCACCGTTTCTCCATCAAACTGAAAAAGGATGGGACAGGGGTGGAGACTCCTTGATATGATCATTAGAACTCTTAAAGGTTATTATGGTAGTCAAGGTCTCTCCAGACGCGACTGAGCAGTATCTCATCCATATGTCTCCAAATTGGTATCGTTTCGGGAACCCCGTACTGGTGGTTAAATAGTACCATACTTCTCCTCCTCTCCTTTTTATAATGTTCTATTACAATCTCCCGAAGGTTATTGGACACCTAATCTATATTTTATGTAGACCGTGTATTTTACCGAAGTAAGTCAACACCCAGAAGTATAAATTTCTCAAACTCATATGTTAATTGACATGCCAAAATATCAGTTGTGGACTATAACGACTCTGGACGTGAGATCAGAAGACTGAAATCTGGGCACACAAGGAAGGGTTTAGTACGACGGGTGACAAGGGTTTTCTGGGTCGAGTATATCGTGGAAAAAGAACTTTGGAAAGGTCTAAGGGGAAGGAGAAAATTAGGGTGAGGTGGGGATCTTTTAAGTATACTACTACGTATAGATAATATCAACAATTTTATGTGATAGAACTTACACATATATGAATTAGAGTAGACAAGTCTAAATTGAGAAACTCGAAAAACTCCCAATAAGAGTATAGAAGTAAAAACATTGGGAGTGTACATCACGAAACGGACACCTTTTACGATTAATTTATTGTCAATTTGTTCTGGCTATAAAATAAACGACATTTAGTTCATGTTTAAAACATGACAAACTGTGAAGTATTAAAATGGACAACCTTTGAAAACCTTTATACGAAATAACACCTTATTAAAGAAAGGACAATCCAAACTTTGAACTGGTTTCCTTTTTAAAAACAGACTTAATAAAATGACACCAACGTCCATAAACACCTTATCTACTTAAACTATTTTACCCCTTAGTTGTAGTTCGGAACAATCTTCGGTACCTTGTCGTTTCATAATCAGAACGATTCCGACCGTACCAAACATCGGAGGGACGTTCTTGAAGGTAGTAACGACGACGTTTAGGTCAACCTCCTGTGATATTATTTCGGTTTTGTCAAAGACTCTTAAATTTCATTCAGAGAAGTTTATAAATATGAAATTATATAACTTAGGGATATCTATATGTTTTCTATTTCTATTGACACCTGTATATATACCTATAAAATGTCTTCTATGTCGAAAGGTTATTTACATGTGTTTACACAATCTTGTGAGGTAATTTCGTTACTTCACGATAACTGTAGATGATCTAACTGTCTGTAAAATTTATAATTAGTAATAACAGTTACCCCACCCCTTTACCCCAGAGTGTATGTATCAACTCTAAAACTTCCTGTCGAACCGTACAAATAGTGATAAAATTTACATGAAACAAACAAGGTCGGTAAAGAAAATCCTCAATATCAGTGTCTTTGTCCGTGTTCTTATGTGTGTCTATGCAACTGTCCCACCTAAAATGTCGTAATAGTGGTAGTTTTTGACCTTTACTTTACGAGTAACTATCCCTTCACCAACTTGATATATCATTCTGATATGACACCTTTCGTCGTTAATCTTCTTACTTTCATCGAAACGTATATGAGACTATTCCTTATACAGACACGAAATGACAATTCACTGTTCTCGTACAATAGACGAATAAACATATACACTACACTAAGATGAAAAAAGGTTTTGGTCACAAATATAGAAATACACTCATACGAAGATTAAACATACATACGAAGATTAAACGAAGAAGATTAAACAAGACATGTCCAACCTGTTTTACAAACCCTTCCCCTTTTATCTGAGTTCACTACGTACTCACTTTTTTCTGTTTTTCCTACGGAGTCTACTTTTAAATCTTGAAATTTTTAAGATCACTCTTTGTTTTACGATTAAAGGATTACAAATAATTATCGATGAAAAAAAAGAAAAAATTTTTTAGAAAACCGATGTACAACCTAGAATGATCTAGGGACTGGTCTCTAGCTTGGGAGTGGGGACGTAACCGTCCCACCTCAGAATTGGTGACCTGACGGACCCTTAACATCTTTACCATGTATCATTTTATGTGTCAAAATGAATCTAAGACCCATAAAGACATGATGGTCGTGGTTTTTTTCGGTAGAAGGATCACAAAGAATCATTTTACTGTTTCAGGATCTAACCTTTCTAGTCTTTCTAGGATAACTTGTTCCTAGGTCCTCTGAATCTAAGACCAAAATCTTACCATCAGTCTCAGAAATTAGTAAGACCTAAAGTCAAACAACCAGAGTTTATTTCCTCAATACACTAACCATCTAAGTTTTTACTAATTCATCTTGTGTCGTGAAAATGATATTACTGATTATCCGTATAAATTATTTTTCACCATAAAAACGAAGATTTACCCGTATCCACGAAACTCTCTGAGTCACAAAACCACTCTGTTTTTACATTTTCTAATTCTTAAAGAGTTGGTCTATTAGAAGTCACATAGTGTTTCGTAAGATCGAACATTAAAGTTACTAGGATTTAGTAGTCTTCAGTATATCTTGTATCTCTTCTTAAATCACCAAAACTACCACACTCTTTTCCGTAGGAGTTGTATACCCACGTATACTCGGACGCATGTACACTGGACCATACAGAGACCTTAACCACCCGTGTAACTTAGGTCTTAGACAACGAACAAAGGAATTGGGTTTCGAAGTAAAAAATTCAAGATGTACCTTGAACTAATCATTTCTTCACTTATTTGTCGAAAGATCCAAAAGACAAATTAAGGTTAGTGACAAAGAAGAAAGAAAGTATGGAAATCTTACCCCTCACGGGACGATAGGTCTAAACTAGACCAGAAATAGGACAATCTATGAGGTTTACTTCTAGTGCTAGTAAATGAGAGACTTGTACACTAACGTTATTCCCGACCTTTTGTCTCTCGACAATCGTCACGGTGTCATCGAGCATACTTATCAGTCCTAAGTTTATGAAGATATGAACTTCACCAAAGACTATTCGGTGATAGTCTTTCTGATTTCCATTCAAAGAAGAGAAATTATTAAACCAAGTCAAAACAAACTTTCAGTCTCAAGTCACACAACGAACAACATCTCGTCGTCATACATTTGAAAGAATCGTTTGTGGAAAATATAATATTATGATCTCAAACATATTTCAAGTCAACTCTATTAGATTCAGTCGATCTGGTTCTCGATCTTGACGTCTCAAACCAAATAAACCTCTTATATTATAAATAGATTCATAATCTTACAAAATCTTATAATATAAATAAATTTGTTCAATAAAATCGTCTTTCTAAAATAAACGATGTATAGGAACATTAGAACCCGGAAAAATTTTTTAGTACAAAATCCACCAAGGACCTCTTTGTTATCTAGGTTAAGGGGTGGTCAATAACTCTTTCATGTAACCGATGAGAGCCGTCATACAGATAGGTTCCGATAGGTGTCTTCGACGAGTTTAAGAGGTCCTAAAAATGGAACTCGAGGCCTTTGTCTCGGTCGCCAATTCATCGAGTGGTTAGTGATGATCCGTCGACCTTAGAAACTAAGCAGATTGTCTCCAAGTACATAAAATTCAAGAACGAGAAAACCGAATTTTTCCCCCATCTCCCAATATTCTAAAGAGAATTTAAAAGACACATTAATAAACGAAAAGAAGGATGACCCATTGTAATCTTTACCCATCTATTTTTAAAATTTCCAGTACCTTGAGTTTTGGATACCCTACGTCGTTTCCGTTAAGATTCTCCCTTCAAATATCGTTATGTTAGGAGGGGGTTCTTTGTTCTTTTTATCTGTTGGATTGAAGTGTGGATTTTGTTAACCTTTTTCTTGTTTTTTCGGGAGTTTTAATCATCTTCTTTAGTATTTCTAGTCTCGTCTTTATTTACTTTTTCTTTACTTTCTTTGTTATCATTTCTAATTATTTTGATTTTCGATCAAGAAACACTTCTATGTGTTTTAACTGTTCGGAAATCACTCGGCGTAGTTCTTTTTTGTTTCTTAGTTTAGTTGTTTTAATCTTTACTTTTTCCTCTCCAATCTTGTCTGTTACGTCTTTATGTTTCCTAATATTCTCTGATAATACTTGTTGATATACCGTTATTTTACCTATTGGACCTTCTTTACCTGTCTAAGAATCTTTTCAAGTCAGAAGGTTCTGACTTGTTCCTTCTTTATCTTTAATACTTATTGGGTTAATGTTCGTGACTTTTAACTTCGACACTAGTTTGTAGAGGGTTTTTTTGTTTTCGGTTCCTACTCTGCCGAAGTGTCCTCTTAAGATAGTTTGTGAATCTCTTCTCGATTACGGATAAGAAGATTTTAAGAAAGTTTTTTTAACGTCTCCTTCCTTGTGAAGGTTTGAGTAAGGTATTCCGGCGGTAGTAAGACTATGGTTTTGGTCTGTTTCTGTTGTGGTTTTTTCTTTGTATGTCCGGTGATAGTGATTACTTTTGTCTACATTTTTAGGAATTGTTTTAAAATCGTTTGTCTTAAGTCGTTGTGTAGTTTTGAATATGTGATACTAGTTCAACCCAAATAACGTCCCTACGTTCCTAAGAAGTTAGATACGTTTAGTTATTTACGTCATTTGGTATACTAGTAGAGTTATCTACGTCTTTTTCGGAAACTGTTTTAAGTCGTGGGTAAATACTAATTTTGAGAAGTTTTTTACCCGTATCTTCCTTGGATGGAGTTGTGTCATTGCCGGTATATACTATTCGGATGTCGTTTGTAATAAGAGTTACCACTTTTTGACTTTCGTAATGGGGATTCTAGTCCTTGTTCTTTTCCCACAGGTGAAAGTGGTGACAATAAGTTGTATCAAGACCTTCAGGATCGATGTCGTTAGTCTCTTCTTTTTCTTTATTTTCCTTAGATCTAGTCTTGTCTTCATTTCGAGAGTGACAAACGTCTACTGTACTGTGACATGAATCTTTTGGGATTTTTATCATAGTCTTTTAATGATCTCGATTAGTCACTTAAATCGTTTCAACGTCCTATGATTTAGTCATGTATCTTTAGTGAACGTAAAGATATATGATTGTTACTTTTTAGTCTCGTTAATTCCTTAGTTAGGGTAAGTGGTGACGTTGTTTTTCTTAATTTGTAGATCCCTATTTGAATGATTCCTCTGTTGACATGTGTCTTTCAATATTCTGTGATTACTTTCTTTAGTTTCTACTGTATTTGTCTACATCTCCATAAGGAACAAGGACCCATCCTTCTTGGTTATAACACTTTTACTGATATGATGGTTTGTATTAGATATCTACGTCACGGTAGGGATAGTTTGATGGTTACCGTAAAAAGTGTCTTGAACTTGTTTTTTAAAGGGTTAAGTATACCTTTGTGTTTTCTGGGGTTTATCGGCCCCGTCAGAACTCTTTCTTCTTACCTTGTCCTCCTTAGTTGGAAGGACTGAAGTCTAATATGATGTTTGGATGTCAGTAGTTCTGTCCTAACATGACCGTGTTTTTGTCTTTATATCTTGTTCTATCTTTCGGGTCTTTATTTGGGTACGTGGATACCCATGGAATAAAAATTGTTACCTCCGTTTCTGTCGGAGAAGTCATTTATTACGACCCTTTTGACCTGTCGATGTACATTTTCTTACTTTACTTTTGTGAAGGATTGTGGTATGTGTTTCTATTTTACCTAATTTCTGGATTTACATTCCGGTCTTTGATATTTTGAGAATCTCCTTTTGTATCTTGTGAACTACTGTATTTCGTTCTAGGAGGTACTGGGTGGAGACTCTCATGACTTTTATTTTTGTTTCTATTGTTTCATCCTGGGTTAATTTGAATTTTCGAAAACGTATCGTTTCCTTTGATATTTGTCCCACTTTTCTGTTCGGAATCTTACCCTCTTTTTAGTGCCGTTTACTTTGTTGACTGTTTCCTAATTAAAGGTTTTATATGTTCGTCGAGTATGTTGAGTTATGGTCTTTTTGCTTGTTGGGTTAGTTTTTCACCCTCTTTCTGGATTTGTCTGTAAAGAGGTTTCTTCTGTATGTCTACCGATTGTTTGTGTACTTTTCTACGGGTTGTAGCGAGTAATAATCTTTTTACGTTTAGTTTTGATGTTACACTATATTGGAGTGTGACCAGTCTTACCGGTAGTAGTTTTTTCAGATTTTTGTTATCTACGACCTCTTCCACACCTCTTTTTCCTTGCAAGAACGTGACAATAATCCTTATATTTAACTATATCGGTGATACCTTCTACCATACCTCTAAGGAATTTCTTGATACCTATTTTGGTGGTATACTGGGTCGTTAGGGTACGGATTCGTATATGGGACGACGACGATGACGACGATTCAACGAAGTCAGCACAGGCTGGGGTACGTTGGCGTATCTACCGTCGGGTGGTCCGAGGGAACAGGGACCCTAAGAGGTCCGTTGTTGTGACCTCACCCAACGGTAAAGGAAGAGGTTACGTACTTTCACTTTTCACTTTCACTTCAGCGAGTCAGTACAGGTTGAGAAAACTCTGGGGTACCTGACGTCGAATGATCCGAGGAGACAGGTACCCTAAAAGGTCCGTTCTCATGACCTCACCCCACGGTAACGGGAGAGAGCATATGAGACTCCTTTGGTTTTAACTTTTTATGTGTACATAGGGTAATGAGTAACGTCGTGACAAATGTTATCTATCTAGTACCTTCGTTGGATCTACAGGTAGTTGTCTACTTACCTAATTCTTCAAAACCATGTATATGTGTTACCTTATAATGAGTGGGTATTTTTCCTTGTGTAGACTTAGTCAAGATTACTCCACCTACTTGAATCTTGGATAATATGTCTCACTTCATTCACTCTTTCTCTTCCTATTTATAACATAAAATTTGACCTTTTAAGACTTTCTGTACCCTTATGGTCTGGTGGACTGGACGGAGACACTTTAGACATACGACCAGTCCTTCGTTATCAATCTTGACCCGTACCTTGTCTGACCAAGGTTTATCCTTTTCCTCACAAAGTTCCGACATATAACGGTAGGACGAACAAATTGAATATACGTCTCATGTAGTGCTCTTTACGACCTGACCTACTTCGTGTTCGACCTAAGTTCTAACGACCCTCTTTATAGTTATTGGAGTCTATACGTCTACTGTGGTGGGAACACCGTCTTTCACTTCTTCTTGATTTCTCGGAGAACTACTTTCACTTGTTCCTTTCACTTTTTCTACAGAATTTCGAGTTGTAAGTCTTTTGATTCCAGTACCGTAGACCAGGGTAGTGAAGTACCGTTTATCTACCTATTTGTCACCGACTGAAATAAAACCCCCGAGGTTTTAGTGACATCTACCACTGACGTTGGTACTTTAATTTTCTGCAAATGAGGAACCTTTCAAGGCTCTGACGTATAATTTTTCGTCTCTGCAATGAAACGGTTGTTTCCAGACAGATTAGTTTCGATATCAGAAAGGTAATTAGTATATACCTACACTCTCGACCTGTTTTTCTTTCGATCCGCGACTTCTTAACTACGAAAACTTGACACCACAACCTCTTCTGAGAACTCTCAGGGAACCTGACGTTCCTCTAGGTTGGTCAGGTAAGATTTTCTCTAGTTAGGACTCACAAGTAACCTTCCTCACTACAACTTCGACTTTGAGGTTATGAAACCGGTGGACTACGTTTCTCGACTCAGTTAACTTTTCTGGGGGTTTCAGTTAACTTTTCTAACTTCCGTCCTCTTCCCCTACTGTCTTCTACTCTACTAACTACCGTAGAGACTGAGTTACCTGTACTCAAACCCACTTGAGACCCTCAACCACTACCTGTCCCACCGGACCGTACGACACCAGGTACCCCAACGTTTCTCAACCTGTGTTGACTTGCTGACTTGTCTTGTGTATATATGCCTTAGATCTATTTACCATGATTCCTCAAATAAATATCCCGTCGTCACCTTTTTGTCTGTATCTTTTATATGAATACCTGTACTCCTCTTCCCTCCTCCCCAACTCTAGTTACCTTTCTCATTGTACCTTTGAATGGTATACATTTTATCCATCGGTTACCCTCAAACGACATACCGAGTCCTTTGATTTTGTACCCGAGACATAGTTGGATCTCCCCATCCTACCCCTCCCTCTACCCTCCCTCAACGTTTTCCCTCCCCTATATACATATGGATACCGACTAAGTACAACTCCAAACTGTCTTTTGTTGTTTTAAGGTCTTTCGTCAATAGGAAGTCAAGTCAAGTCAAGGCAGCGAGTCAACACAGAAACTGAGAAACACTGGGGTACCTGACGTCGTGTGGTCTGGAGGGACAGGTAGTGGTTGAGGACCTCAAATGAGTTTGAGTACGGGTAACTCAGCCACTACGGTAGGTTGGTAGAGTAGGAGACAGTAGGGGAAGAGGAGGGCGGAAGTTAGAAAGGGTCGTACTCCCAGAAAAGTCTACTGAGTCGAGAAACGTAGTCCACCGGTTTCATAACCTCAAAGTCGAAGTTGTAGTCAGGAAGGTTACTTATAAGTGTTGACTAAAGGAAATCCTACCTGACCAACCTATAGCAACGTCAGGTTCCCTGAGAGTTCTCAGAAGAGGTTATGGTGTCAAGTTTTCGTACTTAAGAAACCACGAGTCGAAAGAAATATCAGTTTGAGAATGTAGGTATGTACTGATGACCTTTTTGGTATCGGAACTAATCTGCCTGGAAACAACCGTTTCATTACAGAGACGAAAAAACTTAATAGGAAGTTATTTTATATTTATTTTTTTTATTTTCCAACAGTACCCTGAAGGGACCGTCAGATCACCAATTTCGAGGGACCAGGGTTACGTCCCCCGTGACCAAACTAGGGACCAACCCCTTGATTCTAGGACGTACGGGGTTCCGTTCCACATTTTTCTTCCAACACCATGTAAATTGTATAGTTCGTTACAAATCGGTAAAAAATTTTCGTCCCGGTCAATGTATGGTACATCACAAAAAAACAAACAAACAAACCAAACCAAAAAAGAAATTACTGTGAATCCCTTGAGAACTTCAAACTTCTAAGGAATCCAATTTATTCTTAAATCCATAAG
The DNA here is from genome assembly GCA_006410555.1 of Capra ibex. Classification (NCBI taxonomy): domain Eukaryota; kingdom Metazoa; phylum Chordata; class Mammalia; order Artiodactyla; family Bovidae; genus Capra; species Capra ibex. The sequence continues at coordinate 808,576 of SJYO01050271.1, forward strand.
TTTTTACTCGTATACCATTCTACCTTACACAGTTTATAAAATCGTCACAAACTAAACTATGTACTGCCCAGACATTCACGGATAAAAAGATTGTCGTAATAGAGAGAAGTGTTCATACCTTACGATTCTCTTGAGACTGTCAATTTCAATCGACCCAATGTCAAACTCGAAAAACGAAGATCTTAGACTAATTGAGTGGAAACAACAAAATTGTTTAATTATCAATCCGTACTAAAGGACTTTCCGTATTAGTTTAGAAGACCTTACTTGTAAGTCTTTCCACACAATCATCTATTTTTACCTAAATTTTTAATCACTATTAACAGTATAAGTTCGACAACTATTATAAAATTTTAAGACTGAAAAATATAATATCAGAGAGGGATGTCTTCAAAAACACATTTTAATTATTTACTTTATTCGAATCTATATGAGCTCGACGAGTTGCAATTTATATAAATAGAAAACAATAGACTTCTACCAACAAAAGAAAATTTCCGTGCTCGTTCCAACCTTAACTCTCTCCTTCGTTGATTTCTTCTACGACTCCTGTATCAACTTTAATACTTTATGTCCATTCTTATGTAAAAATTTACGATAAAATTTACTTTATTTTGTAAGTACTTCACTTTGTAAGTACTTTACTTTATTTTATCAGTAGTAAGACAGAGTTAAATATATAAATTAATCCGGTTCGTTTTAATCAAAATCAATTACGTAAACTAGTGAATAAAAGGAGTCTTGTTTAATATGAAAGGACCGAACTTTATAAGGATACATTTATTAGAAATGTACAATTTTTTTTAACAAAAAACTTACTCATTAAAATTTTAACCCAGTAAAATTTTATAAATAAACCGACGGAACCCAGAATCAACATCGTACACCCTAGAAACAACGTCGGACGTCTGAGAGATATCCGAACCAATGGGACTCCGTACACCCTAGAGTCAAGGGTCTGGTCCATAACTTGGACGCAGGGGACGTAACGTATCGCCTAAGAATTCGTGACCTGATGGTCCCTTCAGGGACTTACTAATAACTATGTAAGTGTATCAAGATTTTAGTTAAATTTTTTTTTTCATGAAACTCTTCCGAACGGAGTAGGATAAATGAGAGGTGGGAAGGAGAAATGGTCCTGTGGGTAAGTCAAGTCAAGTCAAGTAAAGTCAGTGAGTCAGCACAGGCTGAGAAACGTTGGGGTACTTAGCGTCGTACGGTCCGGAGGGACAGGTAGTGGTTGAGGGCCTCAAGTGAGTCTGAGTGTAGGTAACTCAGGCACTACGGTAGGTCGGTAGAGTAGGAGCCAACAGGGGAAGAGGAGGACGGTCGTACTCTCAGAAAAGGTTACGTAGTTGAGAAGCGTACTCCACCGGTTTCATGACCTCAAAGTCGAAGTCGTAATAAGGAAGGTTTCTTTAGGGTCCCGACTAGAGGAAGTCTTACCTGACCAACCTAGAGGAACGTCAGGTTCCCTGAGAGTTCTCAGAAGAGGTTGTGGTGTCAAGTTTTCGTAGTTAAGAAGCCACGAGTCGAAAGAAGTGTCAGGTTGACAGTGTAGGTATGTACTGGTGACCTTTTTGGTATCGGAACTGATCTGCCTGGAATCAGCCGTTTCATTACAGAGACGAAAACTTATACGATAGATCCAACCAGTATTGAAAAGAAGGTTCCTCATTCACAGAAGATTTAAGTACCGACGTCAGTGGTAGACGTCACTCAAACCTCGGGTTTTTTTATTTCAGTCTGTGACAAAGGTGACAAAGAGGTAGATAAAGGGTACCTCACTACCCTGGCCTACGGTACTAGAAGCAAAAGACTTACAACTCGAAATTCGGTTGAAAAAGTGAGAGGAGAAAATGAAAGTGGTTCTCCGACAAATCAAGGAGAAGTGAAAGACGGTATTCCCACTATAGTAGACGTATAGACTCCAATAACTATAAAGAGGGTCGTTAGAACTAAGGTCGAACACAAAGAAGGTCAGGTCTCAAAGAGTACTACATGAGACGTATCTTCAATTTATTCGTCTTACTGTTATATGTCGGAACTGTATGAGGCAAAGGATAAACCTTGGTCAGACAACAACGGTTAAGATTGACAACGAAGGACCGGACGTATGTCTAAAGAGTTCTCCGTCCAATCCACCAGACCATAAGGGTAGAGAAAGTCTTAAAAGGTGTCAAATAACACTAGGTGTGTCAGTTTCCGAAACCGTATCAGTTATTTCGTCTTCATCTACAAAAAGACCTTGAGAGAACGAAAGAGCTACTAGGTCGCCTACAACCGTTAAACTAGAGACCAAGGAGACGGAAAAGATTTTGGTCGAACTTGTAGTCCTTCAAGTGTCAAGTACATAACGACTTCGGACCGAACCTTTTAAAACTCGTAATGAAATGATCGTACACTCTACTCACGTTAACACGCCATCAAACTCGTAAGAAACCGTAACGGAAAGAAAGTAATGAAAGAATATTTATCGTATACTGAATGTGACAACAAGACATGAAATATATAGTTTTACTAATAGTGTGACGTGCACGTAGTGGTTGGTGTCAATGTTAAATAAAAGAACACTACTCTTGAAATTTCTAGAGGAGAGATCGTTGAAAGTTTATATGTTATGTCATAATGATTGATCAGTGGTACGAATATAATGAATTTAAATATTGACCTTTGAACATGGAAAACTGGAGGAAGTGGGTAAAGTGGGTGGGATGGGGAATGGTAGGGGACGAGGAGGGGTGGTGGGGGGGTCGGAGATCGTTGACGGTTAGGTAAAAGAATATAGAAATATTCTTTCTATATTAAAAAAAAATTAAACTGTCATATAGATCCCTAGAAAGGAATAATCCTGTATCTTTCAAAAAAAAATGTCGATGTATCCTAAGATAACAAATCTATATGACACTATATGGTATCAAATAAATTAGTCAGTGGGTAACGATCTGTGTACTTGTAAAAGGTAAGAAACCGATAACGTTTGTCACGATGTTACTCATTAGAGACACTCTATGAAGTACACACCATTCACATAAGATTCTTTACTATAAAGACCCAAGTTCCTAGTTATTTACGTAATCCTAAACTGTTTGTAACGATCATACACTGAAAACGTAAAATATAGTAAACCATCTAGTATAAAGAATCTTCTGTCTTTTCTTTTTTTAAACATAAAATTGACTATTATATACTGATGGAATCTGTACACCAAAAACTTTTTTAGTTAATTGGATCTTCTTGTGTAGTCTACCATTTGACGAACACCAGTTCCTGTTGTTTGTTTCTGTGTCTGTTTCTGTGCAAAAAAGCAAAAACACGAAGAACACGAAAAACCAAAGGATAATACGTACAATTGAAAATTCTTCACCGTATACTCTTTTGTAGAATAAGACTAATAAAATCTATCCGTAAAGTCAATTTTTAAAAAATTATCCAAATGTGTAAGTATATGGAGTTTTGAGGTTTCAAGTTTGTCATAGATTACCATTTTCAAAGAAGTATATGACAATTGATCGATGGATCAAGAAGGAGAAGGGATCACTGTTGTTTAGTTAAAAACACACTAAAGTCTATTTTTTATATGTAATGTTGAGGTATAGACATATAAGAAAAAGGGGAAAATATCTGTTTTCCATCGTATGTGTAAGACATGGAGTCAAAAAAGTGATTCCTTTACTAGAACTTTAGTAAGGTACAGTTACGGATTTCTCACAGGCAAATGAAAAGTGTTGACGTCACAAAGTAACACACCGAAATAGTATTAAATCTTTAATCAAGAAAAATTATACGAGAGTGTCATGAATTTTATATTTAGACAATCCTTAGACTCCGACGTCTTTATGACTAATTTCTACTTTAATAAAACAATTCATTAAAAAAAAGGGGATTCTCGATGACAGACCCGAACGAACCTCAGTCCTGGTTAACAAAGAGAAATCGAGACTCATTTTCACCATGTCGTGACGACGGTCTCACACCCGAAATTTTAGACAGGACCTCGACGGTACCTGTGCCTACCTGTCCCTTCCTACGGTAGCTACCTGTCTCTTCGGACCGCCCGGTGTCAGGTACCCCAACGTTTCTCAGTCTGTACTGACTCGTTGACTTGACTTGACCTCGACGTAACCGTTCAATGTCAGACGAAAAGTCAGAGGAAAACATATCTTGAGTCGTGTTTCCTAACACAAGACTCTAGAACCTGCACCCCATAGAGAAGTACCGACGAGGTCGTTTCGCGTCGGCGACGAGGAATGGAACCTACTCCCCATAGAGGAGTGGCGACGGGGAGGACTGGAACTTGCACCTTATCCGGGAGGACGTGGCGTGTCGGTGGCGAGGAACCTGTACCCCACCGAGGAGGGTCGACGGCGGGGACCGGAACCTGCACCCCATCGAGGAGAGCCGACGAGAACGCGACACCATCGGACCGTGAGACTTGACGACGGGGCTGGAGTCTACACCCCATCGAGGAGAGCCGGCAAGGACGCGGCAGCGTCGGACGGTGACAGCCGGCGACGGGGACTGGAGCCTGTACCCCATTGAGGAGAACCGGCGGTGGGGAGCCGGTACCCCAGGAGGGCCGAAGACGGGGACTGGAGCCTCCACCCCATCGAGGACAGTCGGCGTGATACACGAGACCAGCGTCGACGGGCACGACACACACGGCCAGAGTCTATCGTTTTTTGTACAGGAAAAGTAATATCCCCTGACCTTACGTTTTCATCCGTCAGTTCTTTGTGGATCTCATTGTCCGTTTAAACCGGAACGTTATGCCTTACTTCGTCCCGTTTCTAATTATCTCAAAACGGTTCTTTTACGTAACCAGTATCGTTTGTGACAGAAGGTTGTTGTGTTTTCTGAGATGTGTACCTGTAGTGGTCTACCAGTTGTGGTTTTAGTCTAACTAATATAAGAAACGTCGGTTTCTACCTCTTCGAGATATGTCAGTTGTTTTTCTTCTGTCCCTCGACTGACACCGAGTCTAGTACTTGAGGAATAACGGTTTAAGTCTGAGTTTAACTTCTTTCATCCCTTTTGGTGATCTGGTAAGTCCATACTGGATTTAGTTTAGGAAATACTAATATGTCACCTTCACTCTCTATCTAAATTCCCGGATCTAGTGCCTGAGCTACCTGCACTCAGACTCACTTGAGGTCCTCAACCACTACCTGTCCCTCCGGACCACACGACGCTAAGTACCCCAGCGTTTCTCAACCTGTCCTGACTCATTGACTTGACTTGACTTCCGATTTATTTCACTGTCTACACTAAGACTGTGAAATCACCTGTGAGTCATTTGTGATAGTTATAACGGTCGAAACCACTATACTACTACTCTAACACGTCTATTAAAAATGACACTGATTGACGTGTGTAACTACGAAAGTTTTTGACCGTCTAGAGTACAGTGTCTAGTCTTCAAAGGTTTTAACGGGGAAAGTTTCTTAAAGAACTAAGACTGGAAATCTCGAGAGGCATATGTAACAGGTCATCGAGACTCGAAGTCTAGGAAAGAAGACAGAAATGTCTCTCTCTAAATGGATCGACAAAGAAGTGGGGGATTGAACAGGGGTCTCCTGTGGGACAAGGGAGATCACGGAGACCTTCGTACGACATACCCATCTTCCCGTGGGTACGATAACGGGTTTCCAGATTCGTAATTCAACGTTCAACAAAGAACGGGAAAATCCATTAGACATGTTCTTCGTCTTGAAAAGAAGAATTTAGTTGTACAGTCTTAAACAGTCGTTGTCACTCCAATGCGAATGGCAAAAACTTCGAAATTTGTGAGAACTTAACTATCGAGAATTAAAAAATAACGATCGTGTTCTCGTCGACAGAGTATTACTCATTTTAATGATTGTTATTACTGATGGTTAAAAAGTAGGTACTGGGTCCCGTTTTCCTCGTCACTAGGGGTGTGTTCTGACCCGGTCTGGACGGAGACTCACAAACTCCCAGAGACACCTCCGTACCCAGTTGTCACCGGACGGTACCCCTGTCCCGGTGACCGTCGTCATCAGGACCCTCCGTACTGCACAGCATTCAGGAGAACCTCCTCCATCAACGGTAATCGGGGTGGTATGTTGGAGACCCACCCACTAGTTGTTTGACCTCTTGTTAATATGACTTCTTGAGCGCGACAACACTTTCAAGATCCGAGATGTTGTCTGAAGGGTTGGACTCCTATGTCGTTTCCCTGACTCTTAGGGGTCCCTTAGACTGAAACTTCCAGTCGCCCTAAACTAATGTCTTGAAGATGTCCTGACCTCTTTGTCTCTGAGAACCTCCCGTGTTTGTTTTATGACACGTTTGGTCCAAGGTTCTCTTTCCTCGTCTCTGGGACGTTCTCTGACTCGGTCTCAACGGACACTCACAAACTCTCACAGTTCGTCTCCACACCCAACTGTCACCGGACGACGTCCCAGTCCCTGTGACCGTCGTCGTCAAGACCCACCACGTCGTACGACCGTATTTAGGAAAACCTCCTCAAGATGGTAATGGGGTGGTATCAAACCGAAGTCCGGTTTGATATCCCTCCCTCGTGTCAGGGTGGGTAGTCGTCTTTTGACCTAATTTCTAAATGACTCGTACCGGTACGGGTGGTGTTCTTCTGGGTCAAAAGCGGTGTCAGTCGGGGAGAATAGTCCTTCGAACGTGTTCGGAGAATAAGTAATCTCTCGTCTGTCTTACTTGTGGTGTCAGTGTCTTTTTAATGGTTTTACTAGTGTACCTAGTGTCGAAACACATTCAGTTACTTCGATACTCGGTACGGTACATCCCTGTGGGTTCTACCTACCCAGTACCACCTCTGAAGACTACTTTAAACCAGGTGACCTCTTTCCTTACTGTTTGGTGAAGTCGTAAGAACGGAACTCTTGGGGTACTTGTAATACTTTTCCGTTTTTCTATACTATGTCTTTCTACTTAGGGGGTCCATTAAGATACGTACGTTCAGAGAAGTTAGGACAATCTGAGAAACGTCGGGATACATGACATCGGGTTGTCCGTGGAGATAGGTACCCTGAGAAGTACGTTCTTATGACCTCACCCAACGGTAAAGGACGACGTCCCCTAAAAGGACTAGGTACCTAGTTTGGGTGGAGTACAGAGGACGTGACCGCCCACCCAAGAAACGGTCATCACATTGGACCCTTCGGGTTCACCAATCCATAGGTCATACGATGACCTCTTATCACCTCTTTGTCGAGGTCTTCCTTACTTCTCCGACTCGGTTTCACCTTTGTCGCAGGTCAACACCTACACAGACCACCACTTTCATTTCAGGTCCCGACCTTTCTTGTCATAACGTATTCTTGGACCTTACAATCCAGTACTAGTTCCATTTAACTTTCGCCAGTTTGTCCTCTACCGTTCTTACTCATAGTTGTAGAATCCCTAACCACTTGATTTTTCTACCCTTACCCACTTAAATCTACTGGTTATATAGATGATGATACCCGTTCTTAGGGAATCTTCTTTCCGTCATCGGGAGTGTCAGTTTTTTTCTTAGACTTTACCTCATGAACCCTCACGTCAGAGTTTTTGTTATCTTACTAGAGCCAAGAAAAGGTTCTGTTTGGTAAGTCGTAGTGTCCTTAGGTTCAGATACATGGTGGGTTGTTAATTACGGTTTCTTCAACTTGTCAAGATACTTCTGGAAGATCTTACTTGTGGTTTTTTTCCTACATGAAAAGTAGTATCCTTCAATCTTACGTTTTCACCCTTCAGTTATCTATACACCTATTGTCCGTTCAAACCGGAACCTCATGTCTTACTTCGTTCCGTTTCTGATTGCTCAAAAAGGTCCTCTTACACGACGTGACCCGTATCGTTTGTGGGAGAACGTTGTTGTGTTCTCTGGTGAGATGTGCACCTATAGTGGTCTACCAGTTATGACTTTAGGTCAACTAATATAATAAACGTCGGTTTCTACCTCTTCGAGATATGTCAGTCGTTTTTGTTCTGGACCTCGACTGACACCGAGTCTAGTACTTGAGGAATAACGGTTTAAGTCTGAATTTAACTTCTTTTATCCCTTTTTGTGATCTGGTGAGTCCATATTGGATTTAGTTTAGGGAGTACTAATATTCACCTTCACTGTTTATCTAAGGTCCCTAATCTAGACTGTCTATCTCAAGGACTTCTAGACACCTGTCTCCAAGTATTGTAACATGTCCTCCGTCACTAGTTTTGGTAGGGGTTCTTCTTTTTAACGTTTTTCCGTTTTACCAACAGACTCCCTCCGAATGTTTATCGACTCTTTTCTTCTCTGTACTTTCCGTTTCCTCTTTTCCTTTCTATATAGGTAGACTTACGTCTTAAGGTCTCTTATGGTTCCTCTCTATTCGTTCGGAAGGAGTCATTAGTCACGTTTCTTTATTCTCCTTTTGTTTTCTTACTCTTTCTAATCTCTAGAGAAGTTCTTTTAATCTCTATGGTTCCCTTGTAAAGTACATTTCTACCCGTGTTATTTCCTGTCTTTACCATACCTGGATGGTCTCGTCTTCTATAATTCTTCTCCGCCGTTCTTATGTGTCTTTTGATATGTTTTTTTTTAGAATCACCGGGTCCATTTGTGTTACCACACTAGTGAGTTGGTTTCGGTCTGTAGGGCCTCACGCTTCAGTTTACCCTGCATCCTTCGTAGTGATGCTTGTTTCGATCACCTCTACTAGCTTAAGGTCGACTCGATAAAGTTTAGGACTTTCTACTACAACACTTTCACGACGTGAGGTATACGGTCGTTTTAACCTCCTGAGTCGTCACTGGTGTCCTGACTCACCGATTTGTTGTTTTTTGGGAAAGTTGGTCAACGATTGAAAATGGGAGATATAGAATCATAGAATGACCAACTCGTAGTGTGACACGAACTTGATAGTTAAAAGAGAAAATGCACGGAGTCATGATCCCAAATTGCCCAGAACACCTTGTCCAGTCAAAAGTAAGGTCAGAATTTCTTTCCGTTACGGTTTCTTACGAGTTTGATGGTGTGTTAACGTGAGTAACCGGGGTACATCTCTTCCTTTAACGTCAGGTGAGGTCATGAGAACGGACCTTTTAAGGTGTCTGTCTCCTCGGACCACCCGATGTACCCCGGCGTCTCAGCCTGTGTTGACTCGTTGAAGTGAAAGAAGAAAGAAGAAACTAAGGTTTACTAACCTTAATGGATCGTAATAAAGGTACCATCTCTAGTTCTGGGTTAATTTGTGTTGACTTTGATCTAACACTTAATAGACAAAACAATATTAATTGTACGAAAGACAGGGATCAAATTTGAGACACTCTCTTCTGTCAATAGACAGTGTAAATTGACGACATGAGGGCCCCGGGTCTGAGTACGGAACGTGTGTCATCCGAGAGTCATTTATTTGATGTAACTAAAAATCCAACTAAAATCATTAGTGAAAAGTAAGTAATTCAGAAGTAAAGTCCCAAAGGTAGAGAAATCGAAACTTATAAACAGAAATTGCACCAAAGCTTGGACATTTTAATGTAAAATTGACCCTTCGTCTTCGGATTTATTATTTTTAGATTTGACCACTGTCATGTAGTATCTCGTGTATCGATATTTTTGGGGTACAAATACCCGTTGTCAAGTATATTCGAAAGAGACATTTATATGACCCTTCATCTTCTCTTATCTCGGTGAAAGTCTCCAACTCTCTAGTAACACTCGATAAAGACACATTCCTTTCATTGAGTTTGTAAAATGTATGAAAAGAAGTTTAGACTTCGTCACATCGAGTCTGAGTCTAGGGTCTATACTGTGAATTAATCGAAACATTGGAAACCGTTCAGTGAATTGGAATCTTCTACAACATAGAAATAGACATTTTGCCTTTATTATTATTAGGAGTTCATTGACCTTTTCCAGTCAAAAATAAGGTTAGAGTTTCTTTCCGTGACGGTTTCTTACAAGTTTGATGGTGTGTTAACGTGAGTAGAGTGTGCGATCATTTCATTACGAGTTTTAAGAGGTTCGGTCCGAAGTCGTTATACACTTGGCACTTGAGGGACTACAAGTTCGACCAAAATCTTTTCCGTCTCCTTGGTCTCTAGTTTAACCGTCGTAGACGACCTAGTACCTTTTTCGTTCTCTCAAGGTCTTTTTGTAGATGAAGACGAAATAACTGATACGGTTTCGGAAACTGACACACCTAGTGTTATTTGACACCTTTTAAGACTTTCTCTACCCTTATGGTCTGGTGGACTGGA